>MDKH01009532.1:0-55547 GCA_005239495.1 Nicotiana undulata | reverse complement strand
GCTTGCCTAACCTCGTCGTTAGGCGCCATCACGACCTGGACCGGTTTTGGGTCGTGACATGTAGCCTCTCGCGATCGCATAAGCCTAGGACGCACTGCTCTTCGCGAACGCATCAGGATTCACGTGAACGCGATGAATACCTGACGCCCAGTTATTCAAAAGAGAACCAAAATAGGATTTTTGTCATTTCCTTCAAAATTGCAGAACTATAATACCTAGAGGCGATTTTCATAAAAGATGTTCTTCCCCAATGTGTTGGTAAGTGATTCTAACCTACATCCTTCTAATTACCCATTACATTTCCTGAGTTTTCAACAAAAAATCTGGATCTTCATGGTAGAAATTGGGGGTTTGGGTAGAATTAGGGATTTTTGTATAATTGTAATTCAGACCTCAAATTGAGGTCGAATTTCAAAACAAATTACATCATCGGGCTTGGGGTGAATGGGTAAATAGATTTTGGTTCGAACCACAGGTTATGACCAAGCGGGACCGGGTCGATTTTTGACTTTTGGGTGGAAAGTTTGGGAACTCTTAATTTATGCATTGTAATTAATTCCCTTAGAAATAAATTGATATTATTGAGTGGTCATTGGATAGATACGAGTGGTTTGGAGGTTAATTCTAGAGGAAAAGCTGTGATTGAGCAGTGAGTGGCCTTTGGAGCGAGGTATGTGTTGTGTCTAACCTTGACTTGAGGGAATAAGGAACCCTCGGACTATTTGCTATGTGAATTCATGTGAACGGCGTATATGTGAGGTGACGAGTACTTATGCGCCGTCAAATTATTTGTTTTCCCTATTTTTCCGCTTTTCTCATATTATTTCTTTCCCTGTCTTAACTGTCACCTGCTCTAATTGTGTTTTCATGCCTAATTACTACTTGTTAGACATTGTTTCCTCTTGTTCATGATGTTAGTTCTTTCCATAGTTTCATAATATCCTATTATTTGCTTAAGTTGGTTTATATGTACCTTTTAGTTGTAAATTCGGAATTGGTCTCGATGTGTAGTACTTTTATGTGAACTCTCATGGTGTACAAGTTCCTACTTGTTTTGGGTGGGTGTTTAGGATATCTTGAAGGGTTTCTGTGATATGAGTTGTGATTTTACTGTGCGTGATGTGTACTTGATAATGATATGGTGGGATCGGGTTGCACGCTACAACAGGTGCAATAAGAGTGATATATTGAGGAGGAATAAGTGAATCGATACTGTACGGTGGGAACGGGTTGCACACCGCAACAGGTGTAATAAGGGTGGATTGTTGGGTGGAATAAGGGTGAACCATGACTGTGTTTTTGTGATATAGTGGGATCGAGTTGCGCGCCGCAATATATATATATATATATATATTCATTGTTATTCATGTTATTATGAGGAAATAAGGGAGGAATATGAGATGTACAGTGGGATCGGGTTGCGCACCGCAACAACCTATGTGTTCATGTTTCCCTGAGTTGTGTTAGATCTACGGTCGGTATTGTTAAATTTTAATTTTTTTAAAAATATATATATTTTCATTTACCGACCAATTTTGCTCGGTATTTTTTAAAATTTAATAATTAATAAAATAACATAATTTAAATACACCGACCACTATGGTCGGTAAAATTAAATTATTAAAATATATTTTCGAACAAAGTTGGTCAGTAAGTCTTTTAAATTCTTCAGATGATCGTTTTAACATACCGACTAACTTTGGTTGGTATATTAAAACGACCATTAAAATAGCGATCAAGCGTATTTGGACGCGTTTTGGTCGGTAATTGGCCATGACCGACCAACATTGGTCGGTAATTGACCATGACCGACCAACGTTGGTCATTTTTTTAAAATATATATTTACCGGATTTCTAGCGGTGCAAATTGTACTCGAATATCTAAGTAATCTTTCTCTATGCAAGAAAACACCAATCGTTTGTTTTGCTACGTGTATTTAACACTTTCTGTGTCAATCGTCATCGTTTTACACTTTTACTAATTAAAAAAATAAAATGATTGGTTCTCGGCAAGTAATACTCTTATGTACACTTAAATTAAGATACAAGACGGGATTAGCAAAAGATGTGGAAGGATGATTGGAATCTATTCATCCTTTAGCCAAGGTCTTGTCGATTTGATCCTATAAATCGCAACCCTGTCTATCGGAAGCGTTCGACCCTTTAATGAGCCTATCCTATAATAATTTGAATTAGTTAAGCCAATAAAATTTGGATACTGAATAAGGGGACAAAAGGGAGAAGGGGTGAGGTATATCTTACGTTTTGTACTCTTAACAATGTTTGTCTCGGATTGCTAGATATGATGTGGGGAAAGTGACAAGGATATTGTTAATTGTTAAGGTTCACAACGAAGAAATGAATTTACGTGATGATGTAGAAAAGTAGAAACGTATACTAAATTTGCAAATTTTCTTCAATTATTTTTGTGTAAGAATGTTAAAAAATCTCAATACTGTAAGCTTATTTTGGAGGGATCATGGATGTTCAACAAAGTGTTGTTGGCAATTTAATTAACTGCTCAATTTTATAGAATTATCATAAATATTGATTCTAATTGACTATAACGTGTATTAATTATTATCAGCGCATTGAGCCCTTGAATGGAGGCACCAATTTGGAACTGATGGAATGTACTATTTAGTCTCGTTATATGTCTAAACTCTCATATTATGTTGTGCACGCTTCAGTTAGTAAATTTGGAAGTGCACGTGATGTTGAGTTGTGATACATTGGTTAGATGTGAAATTTTATCTTCCCATATACTTTTAAGCTAACTTTTGGAATTGAATTAGTCTCAAGTTTTATTTCTTTATACTCTCCATATATAAAATTACAAACTTTTATAGTATATGTTATTATATTTTATTTTTAGTGCAAAAAAAAAATATTCATCCAAAATCATATATGTAATAATTATTCAACAATTAGTAATCTCGATATTAAAATTTTTGACATTATAACCCTTACGTTAATCTGTCTTTGAACAAGATGGCTCCTGACTGTACACAAATGACAAAACAAGAAAAGAAGAACAAAAGGAACAGAAAATACGAAGAGGCGAAAGGGACAAGGTCCCTCGGGTCAAAAGAATCTGCCTTGATTGAGTGAGTGGAAGTTAGTTGGGGGCAAAGGAGTACGGTGTGAGACTTCAGGGGCCCATGAGGCAAAGAAGATAATGATAATCATGAGTGTAATTGGATGCGTGTGGGGGTAAATCATACTTTATTTTCCATCAAAATACACCTCCAGTTTATGCACTTTGAACCAATATAACCCCTTTTTATTTTTAAGGGATAAGTGACACATGCATGCAGGAATAATCCAGTGTGTGGCTTTATCACCACATTCATAAGTAGATGATTTTCAAGTGTGGGACAATTTTTCCTCATCATATCATATCATCCCTGCATTTTATCCTATTGGCCCCACTTTCAATTAGCCTTTGAACACCCCCCATGGCTATGGACTTGGGACCCTACCACATCATCATTTGGTCAACCAGTCTTATGGTTGAACAACCTGGTCCAATTATCTTTTTTCGTTTTCCTTTAAAAGTTTTAGTTAATGAAAATATAACTCACCTAATTTACCTAAACAGGGATGGAATTGCTGGATAAATTTATCGGAAAAAGGTTAAAATTGCCTCTAACTATTGGAAAAGGTTTAAATCTATGTGGCAGCTTCTTATTGGCCGAAATTAAAATATCTAAACTATTAAAAAGACTCACTCATATCTATCTGTTTTTCGGACTAACCCGACCCGAATAAAAAAGCTCAGCTTGGTGTGTATTCTGTGTTGGCCGTTTTGATCCATGTGTTTTATTCTTACCTTCTTTTTCCTAAATCTTTCCCACCAAAGAAAAAAATTTCATCCATGTGTTTTATTCTTCAAGCAAAATTTGCTTGATATTACATCAGGTCAAGCTTGTGTTTCATTTTCCAAGCTGCATCAATAGTATATTGTTAAAGAAAGCATGTTGAAGACAATCTATATATTTCTATAAAGTCGGGCACAAAAGAAGTGACGTGGCACCCTCCTTTGGCCAGCTTTACCATTTATCTTTTTTCTTAGTTATTTCAGATTTTTCTCACATTTTCGGGCAAAATATTCCACGAAAATAAATGCAGCCTTCACTGTTATTGCTATCCCATTATCTCTTCCATTATTATTGTGCCATTTCTTCTTCGTAATTTTCCTTCACATTTCTCTAATTTTACGTTTTGTTTTTTCATAACGGACAATTGTAATTACTCATAAATGTCTTGAAACTTTTCTGGTCTCATATAAGCGGCATAATCCAACACACCAAGATCCAAATCCTAACACGTGATTTTGCTCCCTCAAATTTTATAGATTTTCACTTCTATTTGTCGATTTATTTACCAGAGGATTTGAAGGTTTTAGATTTCTTAGAATGATTTTATGGGTACACTATAGTTCTTAGTAATTTATGTTCCTTTAGCTAGGTTGTGTGAATATCAACTATACCGATGAGGTTCTAATGGGAAATAGGGTTACTCCAATGTCTTCTAAAGCCAGAGGTGTCGATCAGTCGAAGATGAAAGGAAGTAGAAGAGTAAGATGACTCGGGAGAAGAATTGGTATCAACATCTTTGATATATAGTTACACAAAGCACAATGGATATGATTTTGAGGAGATAAATTAGGGATTTGGCAGGGGCTGCACATTCGATGGTGAATTTGCTGACAAAAAGAAAGGGGAAAAAATGAAAAGCGTAGAAAAATGAGTTGGGATAGTTATTTTCACCGTCATGCAAAGGGAAACAAATGAGTAGATAATTAGAAATTAAATATTAATTTAGACTTCTTAGAAAAAGAATGTTACTTTATACCACTAATTTGTTAAGTGGATATGACGGCAGTTGATTCGTTCAATATTTACGAAACGTAAATCATAGATTGTACTTACATGGATAAAAAAAATTCCACCACTTCCATGGATAATGAGAGGTGAAGGTATAACGACTGAAAAGTTGATTCAAAACTAAGCTAAGAGATTAACTCTATTCTTTTTTTATATTTAAAATATTTATTAGGCACCATGATGATATCCAGTAATTCACATTATTATCTTTCATCAATTCTTTACTTTTTGTTTTTCAAATTCGGATATCCTTATTTAAATAGGTTATTCCTCTTTTGTTTTTCTAATTCAGATATGCTTATTCAAATGGGTTATTCCATTTAAACGGAATATTTTACAAATTCTTTCAGTCAAAGAACTTGATATAAGATGTTTGGTTAGTGTTTTCTTTTGTTGAAAATATGATACTAATTACTTAGCTATATTGTCTTGTATAAACAATGTATCTTTATGTCTTTATGTAAGTCTTGATTTCAAGAGAGATGAGATGGCACTACAGTCTCGTATTTGACAATATAAGGAGGGTGGTCAACAAGTTATAGTGGAAAGAAGAGTTAACAAGAAAGACAAAATAATTTTAATTTTTTTTACAAAAAGCTGAGAGGAGAAATAAAAGTTTTGCCCGGCTGATTAAATGGAATCTTGGGAGGAAAAATGGATAGGAAGAAACAGAAAAGGGGGGAAAATAATATAAGGGTAGTGGATATTTAAAAATGATAAGAATAGCTAACAAGAGAAAAGAAATGATTTGTAGGATTTTACAGAAAATAAAGAGGATAATTATGTGTTTGGTTGATCAAATGGAATCTGATGGAAGGAAAGAGAAAAAGAAACTGAAAAATAAATTAAAAAAAAAAAAAAAATTGTACCATGAAAGAGGATGATGAGCACCATTATGTAGGGGGGAAAAAGCAATAAAAGAAAGAAAAACAAAATAAAAAAAGAAAGAGAAAAAAAATGTAAAGTTGATGCCCACAAAAAAATAAAATACTACTTGGTTTAAGAATACTTTATAGTAGGAAGAAGAGAGCGGATTACATCCTCACATCCTCTTAAATTTTTTTAAGCTATATTATCTCCTTTCTATTTCTATTATTCTTTTTTCGATTTTGTCCTATTAATGTTCATATATACTATAAGTCAGTTCTTTTTTTCTTTTTTAAGTATACATAGAGAAAGAGACGATTAGGAGATGAATGAACCCCCAAAAAATAAAAGTTTAACCTACCAATATAAATAGTTAACCTGAAATAGTTTTGCACATATTCTTTACGTCATAGAATTTTGTATAAACGTTAAAAAATCGTAATAAAATCTTGAGAAAATGCTTGACATTAGTAAATATTGATCTTCTTTAAATAAATTATATATTAGTATTTAATTATATTTTTAGGATCGCACGAAGAGCGATAAGTACACTAGTGATTCATGTAATGCCGGGATCTGAAAATGAATGTAAAGCAAGGGTTATGTAAAGCCCTGTAACGGCCAACACATAATACACACCAAGCTGAGCTTTTTTATTCGGGTCGGGTTAGTGTTTGGGGCGGATTAGTCCGAAAAACGTGTAGATATGGATGAGTCTCTCTAATAGTTTTGATGTTTTAATTTTGACCAATAAGAAGTTGCCACGTGGATTTAAATAATTATTCTTTTTAATTCACCATTGACCTAACGTCAAAAGGCATAAGTGAACCAAAAAGGTAGATGGAAGAGTATATTTAGCACAATAGATGGATAACGGGTATTTTTAAACTTTTTCCAATAGTTTAGGACCATTTTAACCATTTTCCGTAAATTTATTGTGTTCATTATGAGTACATAACTTATCGAAAAAGATGGACGTGTTATATAGCTCAAATTCGCAACTTAAATTGATTTATAATAAACAACTTATTAAATTAAAAATAAAACATTTTTTTTTTAATATGGTTTGTTCAATATGGTCATGATAAATAATTAAGTATATGTAGTAACTATATAGTTAAAGAAATTATAAAAGAACAAATAAGTCATTGAAAAATATATTTTGACTTGGACAAATTAATTAGCTTAAATAGATTCGTCCAACGTGTTCCAAGCAAACAATGGGTGATTTATAGCCTCTCGTTCCTAGCATAATTCGTCCATTTGGCACCCCTATATAAGACTTTTAACTAGGTTTAATTATGAGAAGTATGTATTATGTATGTACGTAGCTGTAAAATCGGAGCTCCTCACTAAGGATGATGAAGCCCTTTGAATAAGTGAGTGGTAAGGGTTCTAGCTAGTTGTAAATTTGGAGTTCGAAGTTCTTTAACTCTTGAATTTTCTGAAAATTAGAGAAGGAAAAAAAAAGACTTAGGTTTATGCGCTAAAACCATTTGTATACAGTTTGTTAACATAGTACTAAATTACTTATTAATGCCATAGCTTTTTCAGTTTTACATTTATAAATATTTGTCTCGAGTACTTGAGAAGAAATTATGAAACTAAAAAGGAGTGGTCGGAGTACATGGAATGGACCTTAATGATTAATGTTAGATTGGCCAATTAGAGAGAACCAACATTTTTAAGTATTGACATCTTTTACAAGTAAGCTTAAAATATTGTTGCTTTTTCTACAATGTTATCAATCGTTCGAATGATGGGTAATTTTGAAGGATACGAAATAAATTAGCTTTCCTTACAAACCTTAGCATATTGAAGCCCACGTGTATTGGTTCTCTAAATTTTTCTCTTCAGCCATAAGCTTCATTTTTCATCATCAAAAGTTTGGGGAAATTCCTAATTATTATTATTTAATTGAAAGAAAAGTACTCTTTTAGGACCATCCATAACACGTTTACATCTGGCTTATTGACAATTGAGTAATACTTGAAGATGCTGATCATACCCCATTTTGGGTGTCTCCTAAGTGCAATCCTCGGATCCCCGAATTAGGAGAAGGCACTCTTCTAAACATTACATAATTAGACGGAAAAATGATATTATATAGTCGTTCTCATAATAACAACCAAAAATAAATAAATATATATATATTATTTATGATATATACAAAATTATATATTTTTTTGACTACTAAATATAAATAGTTTATGTCGCGGCCCTATTAGACCTCCGCAGTACAACAGCAAAAAGAAGAATTATATTTTTGTTTGGATAAAATGGGCCTCATCATTCCCTTTTATTGTTTACCTGAGCTATTTTTGTATTTCATACGTTTATAGTAAAGGTGGCAAAATGGTTTTAAAAAATCAGTTATTCATCCTTATTATCCATCAAAATATGGGTTGGATAATGAACTATTTAAAAGCGGACTGACATGGATAAACAACCATATTATCCTATAGGCATATAAAGTTTAATTCATAAAATAATTTGGATTATATTTTAAATTCAAGATATATTGGTCCAAATAAATATTATGGGCTAATATATAAATGAATTAATCAAATAAGTCCAATATATATGAATTAAATAAATGAGTCTTAATCCATTGGGCTAGCCCATTTAATTGGGCTAAAGTGATGAGCCCGCTTGATTAAGCCCAAGATGCCATCTTCCTAGAGGTCCAGTTTGGTGACACGTGTCAAATGACGTGGCACGCCAAGTCAAACAAAAGAGCCAATGGGATCATGCCACGTGCCAGAATGACAAGACATGCCAAGTCAAAGTAAAAGGCAAATTAAATTGTGTTACATGTGCAAGTGACATGTTCTGGCCAATCAAATGCGGCCATGTCACACTTCAATTTGATTGGTCGGAAAGAGTTTATTCTTATCATAACTATTCCCTCCCACAACTATAAATAAGGGTCTTCATAACCCAGAAAAGACACTAGAAGTTATAACAAGAAGCAAGAGAGAGCTCGTGGATCAAACGCCGCAAATTTATCTACAAGTTTCAAGCTTCAAGCAATCAAGTTCAAGTTCAAAAAATCAAGTGCAAGCTCAAGAACGAAGAACAAATCAAGTTCAAGCTCAAGAACGAAGAACAAATCAAGGTTCAAGGAGTACGATTACAAATCAAAGTTTGTGCTAGTTGAATTCAAGATCATCGTTTGTGACGACAAATATATATTCAAGATTAAGCTCAAAGGCCCTTGGATTTATTTACTATTGGAAAGAAGAATCAGAGGATTCATAGAGATTGTACACTCAAATATTCGAAATAAAATACTACGATTGTTGCAATATTTTTCGATCTCGATTATATTTTCTCGACGCAATTTATTGTCTACATATCCACTTAGAAAATGGTTAACCAAATGGATAACTCATGTCTTTAACTTTTACATTTTGTAAAGCCTCAAATTGGAGTTCCCCAAGTTTGGAAGACAAGAAATTCTCTCATAAGTGATCATATTTAAGAATCCATGGATAATATGGATCCATATTATCCGCCAGATAAACCCGTTTTTATCCGTCTCAAATACCGATCAATCGGATAATTTATCTATTTTTAAATTATTCGTTTTGACCTGTTCATATCCGAACTATCCTGACCCAGCTGTGCCACCCCTAGTTTACGGTGAAGAGGATATATGCTTACTTCCTCTATCTTATGTTCAGTGAGGTTAAAGTGATGCCCTACCCCATCATTGTTTCTCGAAACACTATTTAGTAAAGTTTTAATATTTTAGATATTTGTAAAAATTAATATGACATGGCGTCCATTTGGATAAGCCGATTTAAAATAGATGATAAGTACTATAAAATTTAAGAAAACTTTTTTTGGTGTAGAAATAGATTTTATAAATAAACAGCTACATATTTGATAGTTTGCATAGAGATGCTGAAACTAATTATAAACAGTTGATGTAATTGTTGAAATAAATGCATAATAAGCAATTTTTCCTGTTATGAATATGTCTTTACATGTACAAGTAGAAGAACGAACGATGAAAATAGAGCGGAGAGGGAGTTAGGAGCTCTCGATTTTGGGAAGATTAATTTGAGAATTAGAAAAAATATTATGGATAATATAGTAAAATATTTGGTCAAATAAAAAGTACTTAAAAATTGAAAAGTCATAAGTTTGAAATGACCAACTTATGTTTAACTTGTAACGTTTCGAATGTCTACCAAACATGTAAATAAGTGTTAGTTTTCATAAACTAATAATTGACCAGATTATAATCTTTGGCTTCCTTTTCGTATGTGAAACTTGTTGGCCTTGTATTATCATTACTTTACCCTTTAATTTGAGTTAATGACCCAACTTCTTTTTGGAATTTTGTTCACTCAGAATCTTTGGTTTTATCGGACTTCCTGGCCTCCATCATCTCATTGGCTTTGCTTTAATCTTAATTTACATTTAAGCTAATGGCAATAATACCTTGGAATTTTTTGTTCTAACCTCAGATTGTTTTTGTTTTCTTTCAATTTAATTCCTCAGCTGGTCCTTTCTTGATTATTTAAATCTTCAGCTGATCTTTTTCTAATGTAAATATTAATTACTTATTTCACATCCATTTTTCATATTTCTATTACTATTAATCCAGGTAGGAACTTTGAGTCTCTGCGGAAACAGACAGCAATAGCAGGACAATGTTAGTAGTTTTGAACATTTGGAAGTTTCTCATTATCCTTGCCTAAAGTTTAATTTAATTAATGGTTGATATGCGGACAAATATCAAACGAACCAACATTCTTGACTTGTTATAGAAGATTTCATAATTTTTAATTCATGCCCTTTTTACAATCGATCGAAGAGTTTGAGAATTAATACTTTCATGCATTAGTTCCCAAAGGAGACAGGATTAGGTGAATTCTTCCTATTTGACTAAAATTTACTAGTAAATAGTAATTACTCTATATTTATATTAGTATGAAGTAGCAAATAACTGATGGATTAATTATAGTACAGGTAATGTCCTGGACATGACTACAATTTCTAAGAAAAAATTATAAACTGTAAAACATCAGTATTATATGTTTCATAAATTGAATCACCTATTCAATAATCTGAGCGTCAAAAGTAACTCTAGTTATACCTTTCAGATCATATTCTTTATTTTAAAAACATTGTGTTTTATTGTACTTGTTATGTAGTTTCCGATACTAAGCTAATCATATTTCATTTTCATTAAAAAGTTATTCAGATCAATCTTTAGTCACTGCAATTGAAGATTAAATTTATCGTGGAGGTTCATATCTGAGAATCTGAAAGCTAGAGGTCAATGTAGAAGAATTGAAAATTACGTATGGTTTTTTCGTAAAAAGAAAGTAAAAAAGGAATAGAATGTTGGAGTAGAATAGATCCCGGGCATTTGTATCTATACCCGTATTTTGTGTCACGTTTTAACTTATACCCGCTTTGCAAAAACAATTGTAAGCGTACCCACTTTTCGCATAAACTTCAGGCATACGGGCCTGAAGTAGCAAAGACAATCACAAAAAACTTCAGCATTCTAGGAGCCGGGCCTGAAGTTGTTTGTAATTGCTGAACTTAAGCATTCTACTAGCTAAAGTTTTGTTCTCTATTTGATGTACTTAAGCATGTTTTAGCTGAAGTTTTGTCCTGGATTCAATAGTTTTTCGTAAAGCTTTTTCAAAAACTTCAGCAGAAGATGCTGAAGTTATTTAGTTCATTTGTAAAAAAATTAGCACTAAATAAGCTGAAGTTTGTCCTGGATTCATTAGTTTTGTCATAAAGCTTTTCAAAAACTTCAGCAGAAGCTGTTGAAGTTATTTAGTTCATTTGTAAAACTTCGGCACTAAATAAGCTGAAGTTTCAACCTGAATTCATTAGTTTTGTCATAAAGCTTTTCAAAAACTTCAGCAGAAGATGCTGAAGTTATTTAGTTCATTTGTAAAAGCTTCAGCACAAATAAACTGAAGTTTCGTCCCGGATTTATAGTTTTGTCATAAAAACTTTTTCAAAAACTTCAGCAGAAGATGCTGAAGTTATTTAGTTCTTTTGTAAAAACTTCAGCACTAAATAAGCCGAAGTTTAGTTTTGTCCTAAAGCTTTTTCAAAAACTTCAGCAGAAGATGCTGAAGTTATTTAGTTCATTTGTAAAAGCTTCAGCACTAAATAAGCTGAAATTTGCACATGTAGCAGGAAGAAGGAGGCGCCTGAAATTGTAAAAATTAGGGTATAGATTAAATATTTTTTTAAAAATAGGTATGAATTAAATGGGGGCGACCAAATAGGGCGCCCCGCGTATTTTTTACAATAATTTCTAGGCTTTAGTCCATGACTGACGAGACATGGTCTAAGGCCCATATTTAAAAGTTCGTTGTCGGTATCATAGAGCACAAAGCCCAGTATGACCTTCTTTGCTTTAATTTCTTTTTTTGCTAAATATTTTTCTAAATAATAATAATAATAATATCAAAGCAAAAAGATTTTAATGAAACTTTTAAAGTTTGAAGTTAGCGGTAGAGTTGGTATCTTAAAAAGCAGAAGCCTTAATTATCACCTAATCTTCTCTTTCCTTTCCCTTCACCGACAAGCCTCTTCCACCACCAAAAGAAACTATATATAAAAAAAAAAAAAAAAAAAAAAAAAGCATGTAGCATTATTGATTTGTGATAACTTTTTAAATTCTTTTATTACATCAGGGAGAGGAGGGGTAAAGAAAGGGGACATTACGCTCATAGTCGGGGACAAATTTTTGAGTTTATGGGTTCGGGATTTGAATCGCTTTTTGTTATTGGATTTCAAAATTAATAATTTATACATATTCAATAGATTTGTTAAGACAAATACAACGTTCGAACCAAAAACATTGAGTTCGGCCGAATCCGTTCCCGACACTCTAGCTCCGCCCCTAATTAGGCTATCACCAAAGTGTGTTAGCTCAAACCGGTTTATAAAAACTGAAAACATAAAATAAAAAAAAAATGTATATTCAATTTGACTATGAAGCGTTCCGTCAATTACGTTGCTGAGGTTCATCAAATTTGGTCGACATAATGGATGGATTTCAATAGACAAAAAAAAAATTAGAAATTGTAATCTACTATGGAAATTTGTAATTTGACTAGATTCTGTGTTAGTGGAGCTGGAAAAAAAATAGGGATAAGCAAAAAGTCCATCACCTAATGGAGGCAAAAATCAGAACAGAATATAAACTGAAGCATTTCAGTCAACAGTCAAATGATGACACATTTGAACTGGCATGGTACAACCTGTACTTAATTAGTAGTACCAGGTTTGTAATGTCTGTCTTTGACTCATGTCTTAATGAAAATTATTACTATGAGACAAATTATACCACCAAAACATTACGTAAATACTAAAAGGGAAAGCTGCGAGAGGCGATAGGTTTCCAATATGTAAAATTATGAAGTTTTTAAGTTTACCCACTGGAAATGTAGAATAAATAAATTGTATAATCATTAAATGTATTTTACACTATCAAAGTATAGAACTTGTACATTAATATTATATTCATCTTGACAAGGAGGCCTTGATTTCAAATTTTGGTTTAAAAAGTTTATTAAATTATCTCTTTCCACCTCAACCACTTTTTTTTTGTCTGTAAGGAGAAATTTAGTGACCAAAAAATCATAAAGCAGTGTTCAATAAAATTCTCTACACATTATTGATCAATCGGATCTTCTTTACTTTTTGATAATTATATAAAGGAAAAACAGTTAAAATTAGAGCTTCATATACTTTCTTTGCCATAAAACGTCCGAATGTTTTTGTATCAAGGGTGACGGTAGATATGTATGTCTTTTTTACCAAAATAAAAGGTAACAGTATGTGTAGACCACGCATTCTAGTCTAGATCTTTAGTTGCTAAAATTAAAACGATACTGATTAATTTGTTCATGTATTAGATACTATATATAGTTGATGCTCGAGCCACGATGAATGGTGTCATCCGTTGAATATGAAAATTTATATGTATACATACATATATGTGGATAATATATTTTTCTTAAAAAAATAAGCATATAAACAATAGTTCTAGATAGTCTACAAAAAGAATTACAAAATAAACATCATTTTGAAATAAATAAAAATACATAAAAACCTTAATCCCTCAAAGCCCCAATATAATTTCAAAAAAATAAAAATATACAAGTCGAATGGTAACAGGTCGCTCAATACTACTCACGCAAAATTCTGCTAATTACACTACTATGATAGGGATAATTAAGATGAGTGGGCTGGTACAATGTCATAGGATAAAGTTGAAAAACGTGACATAACAAGCTTTTTCTTTTTTTATTTCTTCTGAACAAGCTTTTAGAATGTGGTATGTCTTGTTTGAAGCTTGGAGGGGCAAAGCAAATTGTCAGGTAAAGTAGAATATCCCCACACAAATATTGAATCAACATGAGCATGCTTCCCACTTTTGAATATGTAAACAATTATTTTAAAGTTAAAGAAAATAAATTCACCCCAAAAATTATGTGCAGTGCCACTGTACTTCTTGTCCTTCCCTTTTTTGTTTGACAGATCGATGAGTGAAGGCTGATGAATTATGTAGTTGAGTGTCGCGAATTCAAGTAAAGTTGTTAATATGGCTTTCTGTGTTTTAGTATTACATGGGAAAGAAGTAAAATTCTGTATAATCATTATATATTTACAGCCGCAATTAATATTCTGATTCAATGGTTAAATCAAATCAACTAAACCGCTTTTTCTGCATAAATTATTATGCATTTGAGTCAAATTCACATAGGAAATCAAGAGTGGTAGTATGTGAAAGTCATGAACGAAATAAGCAAGAAAATGGCAATGCCAACTTAATAAAATGATAATCATATTAAAACAACAACGTTTCTCCCTCTCTTCTATACCCAAATATACCCAACCATTTTCCCCTAAACTACAAGGAGGAAACTCTCTTTCCAGAAAAATGGAGAAAAGAAAAATACTAAAAAATTTATCATTGGTTCCTCTTGTACGAGAACTCCAACATTGTAACCCCCACCCAAAACCTAATACACATTCTGAAAAATACATCAAGAAAAATGGCAATGTCATGCATCTATATACATACAGCATATATAAGATTAACATTAATATTAAAATTCACTCACTGGAATTAGAAATGGTACTCAGGTTCCTCAACTTCAGCTTCTTCGTCAGCTCTGAAATTTGTCTTCATATATATAATTAAGAAAACTTGATTTGGCGAGATGAAAGGGATCCGAGGTTCCTCTCAGCGCAAAATGAGAGATTTCTTTCAACCTTTTGACTGTAAAAATAGCAGGCTGAAATTTTCTTGCGGCTGACATGATCACTCCGATCCAATTCCTCCCATCAATATGAAGTCATGTTGTTCTCTTTTTTCTACAGTCTTGACATCTTAGTAGAAGGAGAAAAATAAGACAAACAAAAAGTTATGCTGCTCGGATCCTCCAAAAATTTTCGAAACATGTTCGACGATATTCTTGGAGGATCCGAACAACATAGCTAAAAAGTCCTACCTAGCTACAAAAGACACATGTTAATAAAAAGGAGAGGGAGATCAAGATAAAAGAAAAAAGATTTAAAAAAAAGAAGAAGAGAGAGACAAATGAACTTGTCCTAGATGAGAGAAGGGACTGAATTAGACCCCATATTAGAAGGATCAAGCCAAGCACCATTCCAAGAAAATGAAGGATCAGAGGAATTCATGATTTGTTCATGAATCTGATGATTCTGATGGTTAGAAAGATTATTCCAGTTCAGCCTGTTTTGACCACCACTTTCCATTTTCTCTTCTTTCAACATTGTCACCCCATTTCCACTATTATTATTATTATTATTATTATTATTATTATTATTATTATTATTCCCTGACATTTGGAATTCCTCAAAAGGAGACAAGCCATGAAAATTGTTACCGTTGGAGATGAACTTCTGTTGCTGAAGGCTGGAAGCTATGAGGGAAGCCATAGTTGAAGTTGAGCTTGAAGTTGATGAAGATCCAAACATGGGGTAGCTCGAAAGAAGTGAACTTGAATTAGTGGTATTAGAATTAGTCATAACATCTTGGATTTGCTTAATGGAATTGAATCCATGGCCATAATTATTCTCACCCATAAGCCCTGAAGAAGAAGAAAACCCTAGCCCCAGACGACGATCCAATCCAGGGATACTGTCCGTTAGAGAATACACTTGTCCCTCATCAGTTGCACTCGAAACCCTAGAACTGAAAAGCCTTGCAAATGGATTGTTATTGAGATCAGAACGCTCAGTGTTTAACCCATAAAATAAAGGATTAAGATGATTTGACGAGGTTGTAGAAGATAGATCAATATTATGAGATCCATGAATCTGATGATGATGGCTAGGGTTTGTAGCTGAAATATTATTATTTAGAGCTGAAGATGAAGTAATAGTAGTTATATCATGAGTAGAAGATGAAGAAGCTGATGGTCTCTTGATTCTCTTGTTTTTCCTACAGCCACCTCCCACTGGAACATTTCTTAAGGTTCCTCCTCTTGTCCAATACCTTTTACAAGCCTTGCAAAAGTGCCTTGGTTGAGACAAACTGTAATTATTGTAGTAACAAAACTTAGTATTTGATGAATCACAACGAGGACATTTCAGCGGCGGTTGTTGTTGTTGTTGCTGCTGCTGCTGTGGATCTTGAATTGGTTTCTCCATATCACTACCACCATTTGAGGACATCATCAATGTTTTCTCATCTGTCTGATTATTTTGCTACAAAAGAGAGAAATCAAAGAAGAAGAAGAAAAGAAATGGATGAGTGGTAGGTTTAGAGTAAAAATAACAACAGAAATAATAGATATTCTCTTCCAAAAGCTAAAAGACAAAGATGGGGTCATGGGGTTTTTAGTCTAATAATTGAGAAAGAGAAAGGAAAAAACCTGTGGCCATTCATTAGTAGTGGAAGAAGGGATGAGTACCATCTTCTCACACTCGCTCAGCATATTTATTTTTTTCTTTCTTTCTTCTTTGATCTTCTCTTCTAAAAGGAATCGTTTTGAAACAAAGAGTAAGCAGACAAAGCTAGGTGGCGACGTGAGTCTTCTTTTGTTGACGGTTTGAACAAATATTTAGAGAAAGAATTAATTAAACAAACAACATTCTCTATTGCTAATTTCACGTGAAGGGTTTGGTTTTGAATAAACTTGTCTATTTTTTAAAATAATTTTAGGAAAGAGAAAGATTAAAATATATGGAAAGACATTCTTAGTCTAAGAAGAGGACAGAGAAGTAAAGCAAGCAGCATATGATAGATGAATCTCGAGAGTTTCAAGAAAGAAAGAAAATATTCTCTAGTAGTTGAATAAAGTAGAAGGCCAGAAACCCAACATCACTAAGTAATGTAACTATACATTCTTTGTTTAAATTTAGATTGAACACAGACAGATAGTAGTAGTTGTAGTCTTAGCTAGATAGATACGAGGGAATCCCTAGAGCTCAATATCCGAGGCACAAAAGCGAGACAGCAAATCCCACTCCACTTTAATTTATTTATTTACATTCCTCACTAGCTATGGATTATAAAAGTACGTAGTATATAATGCAACTACTGCTTAATTAATTAAATTATGTTGTGATAATGTTATAAGATATACGCTCCTAATTAATGAACAAAGGTGTGTATATAATGTATTGTGCAACCCTATATATATGGAGAAGTCACTTCATCTTATATCTAGTGTAGTCTATTACATGATCGGTTGTCATCCAATATCGTGGCATAAATGTCATTATTATTGAGCCTGTGTCGACAAATGCATCAAAATAGTACAATCTGTACTTTACTTTCCTTTAATGTTTTTATTGCAAATTTGTTGACATCACAATTTTGAGTAAGGGGATTTGGAAATATTCTTCAGATTAAAATGACAGGAGTTCTAAACTTTACATGTTAATCGTCTTCATAAAAAAGATTGTTTATCTTCGATTTAATTGATATAAAAATTCATCTAATTGGTCTTAACTATTGTTTGTTCCACGAGGACAAATTTTTTTTTTTTTTTTTTTTTTTTGAAAATTGAGTCTTATTATCTAAATACAGCTAGACTATCAAAAGAATGATGGTAAATTTTATTAAAATACACGCAAAAGTTGGATAACAAAAGGATTGGACTAGTACTGCATAGCTAAATATGTAGCTCTGGCAAACTCAATCTAGATTCTGAGTATGGACAAAACAATTTCTGAAGTGTCCCCGCAATTGCACTAGTTTGTGTTGGTGGGTTTGAATGAGATGTGTATCACTCGGTTTTTCTCCTATCTTAAATTGTTTGTGATATTCTTATAAATCTGACAAAAATTTTGAGAGGGTGATATATGATAGCTGATAAATATGATGAAGAGAAAAGAAGGAAATTTTGCTGTTTGCAGGAAACTGTCCAACTTGTATTATAGCCTGTTTGGCCAATCTTATTTTTGGGCCAAAAATGCTTTTTTTGGCCAAAAGCATTTTTGGCCAATAATTGAGGTGTTTGGCCAAGCTTTTTGAAGAAAAAAAAGTGCTTTTGGGGAGAAGCAGAAGCAGTTTTGGAGAAGCAGAAAAAAGTAGCTTCTCTCCAAAAACACTTTTTTGAGAAGCACTTTTGACAAAAATATACTTAGAAGCAGTTTTCAAAAGTTTGGCCAAACACTAATTACTGCTTAAAAGTGTTTTTCAAATTAATTAGCCAAACACAAACTACTTCTCACCAAAAGTACTTTTTTAAAAAGTACTATAGAGAAAAATACTTTTCAAAATAAATTGATTTTAGAACCAAACAGGCTATTATGGCTATTAAACAATTACATATCCTAAGATACTGGAAAATTCCAAGAGAAAGGGACAAGAGCCTGCATGTGGATGTCCACATCTCCTTCTCAGTCTCTATAGTACATGATTTTGAGTTCAGGCCACGCTTTATTCCCAAGGATTACTTTTTTATTTTTCCTTTTTTGGAATTCGGTTTTTAAGTTATTATTAGTTCGATTAATTTAAATTCGGAATTTGTTTACAAATGAGTTAAAGTCTTCTTACCAAGAAATTTTGATATTGAAAACTCGAACTCAAAATCTATAATTAAATATCAATAACCTCCATTGTTTACGCTTGTTCTTCATTAATTCGAAGGGTCAAGATAAGTGAATTTTCTTAGGCTATGCCTCTAGCGACATATCTTTGACCAATATCAAATCGTCATTGTAACGAAACAGAATTGAAAGAAATACAATAACAGCCAAATTAAGGCAGAAAATTGTGTTAGCCATCTGTCCAATAGGATGCAAGAAGACCTCAATTAATTGAAAACGAAAGTCTTGGTTGGAATGCTTTACTGGCAAGCATTTCTGATGCAAACACCTCCACTACAGCTACAGTCTGTTTTTACTTCGTATCACATTAGACCTACGAAAGTCTTAGTTGGAATACATTTTGTTTATCTTATCAAATACTACCTCTCGAGACTTGGACATCCCCTATACAATATTTCTTACTATATACGTATATGTACGAAGGATAACGATAAAGTTGTCGAACTTTTGTTTGACTTGCCCATTACGTGTCCGAACCTTGAAATCAGTTATTGACGTTTGTATCATAATAAAATGCCTAAATTACATTTTTTGGGAGTGCAATCCGTTCCTGATCTTGCAAGAACGGAGAATATTTCATGTCCCAAGCTTCTCACTACATACTTATATCCATATGTGTAAAACCATTAATCATGTCGATTGTATGGGTCGAAATCTGACCCCGTAAAAATGACATCAAAAGGGAATGGCAAGAAGGTGATTAAGACGTGATTGTGCACACAAGATACCGTAACGATGAGCATCTCGACCACGGCAAAGGACGAATCATCAGAAGGCCTCTACGGCATAGCACATGTTATGGTGCTTAGGGAGGTCGACCTGAAGCGCCAACAACAGATTACATAACACCGGTAAAGGACCGTTGGGTAAGGGGTAACACCTAGTATATATACATGAGAAGAGAACGGTAGAAGGGGCGCTTTTGTCACTTTTTAAGTCTTCTCTAGGAAGTTTACACTTAAAACTCAGAAAAAGGCTCACAACCTTGTTGCAGATCTTTGTAATCATCGTTATAGAATCAATAAAGATATATTTTCGTAGCCATTAATATTACATCTTCTTGTCCTTCTCTATCATACATTGTGGAGTGATGGTATAGAAAAGGTAAGCCCATTATTTACGTTTGACATCTTTTACAATCTTAACGGGTTCTCGAGCTTGACCATATCCGATATTACTCACTTAACATTCTTCAATCTAGAGTTAATTATCCTTGGCTAGGATTTACCCCCTATCCTCTAATTAATTCGTTTTAAGAAAAGGTTAACACTTTTTTGGTAAAATAATTTGGCGCCGTCTGTGGGAATTTTCTAGCCAAAACCTTAGTTCCCTCTAGATCCACCACACTAACCAAGGATAAATCCTTACACGAAACCAGAGCCATGTCTGTCCTATACGCAACACCTACGTTGCTCCACCGCAACAACTCTAGCGCATTGCGAGCGCAAATCATCGTAGCGGGGTTGCGACCATTGCACATCAAGCGCACCTGTAATCTCCTTCCAGATTAGCACCCCGCACATATCACCTTTACCTCTTACTATATGGGCGCTTGTTGTATAACTTGATGATAAAATGCTCTTCGTCTATACGTTTGTGGTATAACTTATGTTCCTGTTATCTCGGGACATTAGGGACTAAAACGAAATGGGACTCGAACTCGTGGTCCTAACGGGCGGGGTGGATCATCCACCACGAGACGTTCAAGCTCAAATAATAACGAGGCTAGATGTGAGGCCAACACTAGGTCTAAAAAGTGCAATTGGCGAGGGAAACGTGACCAATCTCCCTCATTCATCAACTAACCAACCGACCAAGGTAACGAATGATTCCTTATACCTCTAACCCGCTATTGAGTGAACACTTGCCGGATCGAAAGTTATACCTGGGCACGAGGTTAAGCCCCGAGCTCAGGAAAAAACTCATTCAATTTCTTATAACAAATAAAAATTGTTTCGCTTGGTCTCACCTTGACATGACAGGGATCCCGCCGGAGATAACTACTCGCAAGCTAAGCTTGGACCCAAAGTTCCATCCGTCAAGAAGAAAAGGAGACCCCAGTCCGAAGTCAAACATGCTTTCATCAAGGACGGGGTATCTAAACTCCTTAAAATAGGATCCATTCGAGAGGTTAAATACCTCGATTGGTTAGCGAACACAGGGGTAGTCTCTAAAAAGAGAATAAATTAAGAATGTGCGTAGACTATAAGGATTTGAATAAGGCATGTCTCAAAGACTCTTTCCCTTTGCCTAACATCGATCGTATGATCGATGCCACGACCGGCCACGAGATCCTCAATTTTCTCGATGTTTATTCTAGGTACAACCAAATGTGGATGGACCCGAGTGATCAGGAGAAAACCTCTTTCATCACTAAATACGACACATAATGTTATAACGTGATGTAGTTTGGATTAAAAAATGTTAGTAGCAGTTACCAACGCCTAGTAAACCGGATGTTTGAGGAACAAATAAGAAAATCAATGGAAGTTTACATTGACGACACGTTGGTTAAGTCGCTGCGAGCAGAGGACTATTTAAACCATTTTCAACACAATATGAATCTGAACCCGGAGAAATGTGCGTTTGGAGTTGGAACAGGTGAATTCCTAGAATTCTTGGAATCCAACGGGGGAATAGAGATCAACCCTGACAAAATCAAAGCCATCAAAGATATCACGGGTTTGGACAACGTGAAGGTTGTGCTAAGACTAACCGGGCGCATAGACGCCTTGGGAAGATTCATCTCGAGGTCATCCGATAAGAGCCATTGATTCTTCACACTATTGAAGAAGAAGAAAAAGAAGAACTTCTCATGGACCCCGGAATGCCAACAAGCTTTGGAGGAACTCAAATGGTACCTATCGATCCCACCGCTGCTTCACACACCGAAGGCAGACGAATAACTATACTTGTACTTGGCAGGATCAGAGATAGCGGTAAGTGGAGTCCTGGTCCGGGAAGAACAAGGTATGCAATTTCCAGTTTACTATGTTAGAAGGACCTTAGGTGAGGCCGAAACTAGGTACCCTCACCTAGAAAAGCTGGCGCTCGCATTTTTAAGCGCCTCTAGGAAGCTAAAACCATACTCCCAGGGTCACCCCATATGTGTCGTGACTACTTACCCATTGAGGAATGTTTTGCATAAGCCCGAGCTCTCGGTCCGGTTGGCCAAATGGGCAATGGAAATCAGTGGGTACGATATTGAATACTGACCCCGGACAACCATTAAGTCTCAAATCTTGGCAGACTTTGTGGCTGACTTTACGCCAACCTTAATACCCGAGGTCGAAAAAGAGTTATTAATTAACTCGGGAACCTCCTCAGGAATCTGGACCTTTTTTAGGGATGGCGCCTCGAACGCAAAAAGGTTTGGCCTTGGCATCGTATTGAAGCCACCAAAAGGCAATATAGTTAGACAATCTATTAGGACTGTGAAATTGACTAATAACGAGGCCGGATATGAGGCCATGATTGCAGGCCTTGAACTAGCCAAAAGCTTGGGGACAGAAGTGATCGAAGACAAGTGCGATTCCTTCCTTGTGGTAAACCAAGTTAATGGAACGTTTAAGGTCAGAGAAAAACGAATGCAAAGGTACCTGAACAAGTTAAAGGTAACATTACATCACTTCAAAGAACGAACTTTGCAACACGTACCTCAAGATCAAATAGTGAGGCCGATGACCTTGATAACTTAGGGTCATCGGTCGAAGATGACGAGTTCAACTCGGTGGCAGTCGTACAACTTATGATATCGATGGTGAAAGAAGTTCATGCAGAGATCAGCTCAACAAACCTAACTTGGGACTTGAGAAATAAATATGTGGAATATCTGAAGACCCGGAAACTACCCTCGGATCCAAAATATTTGAGGGCCCTACGTACGAAGGTAGCTTGATTTAGCTTGTTTGAAGACGAAACCTTGTTCAGAAGAGCATTTGATGGCCCACTCGCAATATGTGTAGGCCCAGGGGATACTGAGTATGTTCTAAGTGAAATCCATGAAGGTACTTGTGGAAATCATTCAGGCGCCGAATCATTGGTTCAAAAAATAATCATAGTCGATTATTACGGGATCGATATTGATAAGAATGCGAAGGACTTCGTGGGAAAATATGATGAATGTCAAAGACACGGTCCGATGATTCATCAGCTAAGGGAGCTGCTACATTCGGTTTTGTCACCATGGCCATTCATGAAGTGGGGAATGGATATTGTTGGCCCCCTTCCATAGGCACGCGATAAGGCTCAATTTATGTTGTTTATGGCTGACTATTTTTCTAAGAGGTTGGAAGCCCAGGAAAAAGGTCAGGGAGAAAAAAATTATCGACTTCATTTGGGATCATATCATATGCTGATTCGGAATGTCGGCCGAGATTGTGTGCCACAACGGGAAATAATTCATCGGCAACAAGGTAAGCAAATTTCTCGAGGATCATAAGATCAAAAGGATCTTATCAACACCCTACCACGCTAGTGGGAACAAACAAGCAGAATTGACAAACAAAACCATACTCCAAAACCTCAGAAAGAGGTTAACTGGCGCCAAAGGAAGATGGAAGAAAATCCTTCCCGAAGTCTTATGGGCATACCGAACGACCTCGAAGTGCAGTATAGGAGCCACCCCTTTCTTACTATTTTACGGTGTCGCAACTCTAATACCAGTCAAAGTCGGAGAACCAAGTCTAAAGTTTCGATATGCAACCAAGGAATCAAACGACGAAGCTATGAACACGAGCCTAAATCTATTGGATGAAAGGTGCGAAACAGCCCTTGTCCGGTTGGCCGCCCAAAAGCAGCAGATAGAAAAATATTACAATCGATAGGCCAATATTCGACACTTCAATGTCGGGGACTTGGTGCTATGGAAGGTTACACTAAACATCAGAAACCCGAACTAAGTGAATTTGGGTCCCAACTGGGAAGACCCTTATCAAATTATCAATATCGCTAGTAAAGGATTGTACAAACTCTGGACGATGAACGGTGAGCAACTACCGAACAACTGGAACATAGCTCACTTGAACCGATACTATTTCTAAGGTATGACCCCCATTCATTTCCTTTTATGTATTTACATTCCGAACTAACACTTGCAAGCAATCATCAAAGAACGATAAGATCTTAGGTCTGAAAACACACGTTGCAGTCTTTTTCCCTTGAACCAGTTTTATCCCGAATGGTTTTCCGGAAAGATTTTAACGAGGCAACAAATAAATCATGCTAACTTAGAATTGAAATCCAGTTACAAACCGGTATCGAAGATCACAACAGTATTTGAGGCCTCTCTTTCATCGTCCCTGAACACTGGGGAGCATTACCCTCGGATAACAACTTTAGCAAGAAAGGAAACTTTATGACTCAATGGTCTCGACTCGATCGATAGGATTTATTGTAAGGGTCAAATGGTCAAATGAACTGTGCCCGCATAAACTACTCGAGCCCTGGCACAATTCTTGTACACATGTTTAACTATTACGCACAAGAATATAGTCTCTACCTTGCGGAGAAATATCTTGTTCCTTAAAAATATTCTCTTTTTTGTTAAAGGAATTCCCTACATACAATCCCCAAAGGTATCGAGCCCAAGTGCCGCCTTATCCAAGTTCAAACGATCACCCTCAATCGGGAACTGCCGTCCAAAAACAAACTCAAACGGCTCGGGCTATCGAAGCCCGAGGGCATAAGTCCTATTAGGCGATTCCCAAACCTTAAAGGCAGTGGCCATCCCCATTCGGGACTGTTATCTTGGGCAAGCCAGGATAACTCAAGGAAACAAGCCCATTGGGAAACACCATAACTAAAAAGGCTACAAATATACTAAGACGGCTCGGAGATATCTGAGACCCGTAACAAAAACAAGGCCTTCAAAAATATCATAACTAGTTCTAAAGGCTACCATCAGCAAACTTCAATCTAAAAAGTCATAAGTACTTTGGGGAAAATAGTTTTCGATCATGTCGAAACCCCCACGATGCCTTAAATTATCGAAGGGAAGGCTTGTTCGAACCGACGGACATGACCTAACTACTTTATCCTGAGACATTTCGATCTTTTGTAAACACAAAGATTAAATCAAAGTAAAAGCGAAACTTGGAAATTGTGATCACGTCCAACTATGCCTTATAAAAAGGACAAAACGATCGTTGTCAATATAATCCGGATATTAAGTCCAGAGTCGAATTCCACAGGGAATTAACCTACCAATTACAAGTATAAGACTCACTCAATTCCACATAATCAACTTCTAATATATTTTAGATAACAATTGGTTGTTTTTCTACTATCTATTACTTAATGAAACTATATTAACTAAGAGATAACTACAAATGGGTTATCATGAGCACTCTTATTACCGTAAATCTCTCCCGAGTAATTACGACAATTTACTAGACATACTCTCCCGAGTTACGCTAGCTGGCTTTCATTACAACTCACTTAGATCGCACCCAAGGTTTCGTTATCCCTAATCCCACCTTTAAACCCTTGGTTATTGATTCCTCACATACGTCGGGAGTGATGTTGTTCAACAACTACCTAAATATGCACTCTTTCCCGAGTAATACATACTAAATAGGCACAGCTAATTGAGGATCATTTCAATTAACTACAACAAGAACATAGTTGAACAAATAGAGATTAAACTTTGGAAAATCTCTATTAACATAGCAAGAATTTCATTCTTCAATAGGTTCCATCAAAACCCTAGATTAAACGTTTAGCTACACATAATCGTTTTCACAACCATAACAGTAGAATTCATCATGAATGATTTAAACAAGAGGAAGAAAGCTAAAACTCTATGACAAATCGTCCGCCTTTCCTCTTGCCTCTTCTTGCTTTCAACAATCCTTTGAAAAACCTTGATCCTTCCTTTCTGGGCGAGCTGGGCTTCTTATAGGTTAAGGGGGATTGCCCCAGAACTTACGAAATTACCCCTGAAACTAATGTTCCTCAGAGTGACGAGCGCGGCCGCGCTTGGGCCGAGCATATTGTTTTCCATTCTGCTTGGCGACCACTGCTTGAGCGCGCCCGCGCTTGACCCGTGCTCATGAAGTCAGCTGTGTTATCTCTTTTTTCCTTCTTCTTTCACGCGCATTCACCTCCGATTGGCTTTCCTTGCTCCAAATTAGCTCCAAACACTGTCCTATGTCCTCATAATCAAGACTTATTCCTGCAAAGCACAAAATTCATAATTAGAGCCATTTTTTGGTCATTTAACCTTCATATAACAATGAAGCATAGCCAAGTTGGGGCGTAAATGGTCGCTAAACTACATGAATATAGCCTATTATCAACACCCCATACTTAAATGTCACGACCCCAAATCCTAACAGGTCGTGATGGCGCCTATCGTGGAACTAGGCTAGCCAACCATCACATTACTACGCTTTTATTCAATTATAACAGTTCACAAGTTATTAATAAGCATGAAACCATAGCATCAATTAATATAATTAAGTCTTAACGTCCCAATAATAGTCTAACAAACCTCCAAGAACTGGAGTCAATAGTCATGAACATCTAAGAATAAGTAAATCTAACTCTGCCAAAACTATATTGTATGTCTATGAATCAAATACTAAAACTAAATAAGAAAGGGAAGTGGAGAAGTTGTGGACGCTGGACAGCTACCTCGAAATCCCGTGAAATGCTGCTATCGAACTGCGTCAGCTACTGCTGCGAGCTAGTACCTGAATCTATGCACAGAGGAACAGGGAGTCTTTATGAGTACGCCAACTCAGTAGTAATGAAAATAAATCACAGTCTGAGTAATATAAACACACAGAACAGGTATACAATTCAACAAACCAGTAAAACACCAAGTCACCATGTAGTATTCATCAAATAATAAGTTCGAACTCAGTTTCCAGAAATCCCTTGAAAACAAGTGCAATATCAGTATATCTCAATAAACTTCTCAGTAAAACCAGTTTGAAAACGAAGTAAATCATAGTTTGAAAACTTAGTAAAATCATCATAAATCTGCCCTTCGGGCCAAAATCATTTCTTATAACAGTTTCCCTCAGGCATTCCCTCAATCACTCAATATCGATCATCACTCAATATCAATCATCACTCAGTATCAGTCCCGCAGGAAATCATCATCACTCAATAGGTATCGGCGCTCACTGGGGGTGTGTACAGACTCCGGAGGGGCTCCTACAGCCCAAGCACAATAATAACATAAGGCCTGAAAGCCTCTTCACCACTCTCCTGAGGCCTGAAAGCCTCTTCACCACTCTCCTGAGGCCTGAAAGCCTCCTCACCACACTCTTGAGGCCTGGAAGCCTCCTCATCACACTCCTGAGGCTTGAAAGCCTCCTCACCACACTTCTGAGGCCTGAAAGTCTCCTCACCACTCAGTCAGACACTCTCAATTTGCCCTTAGGCCATAAATATACCGGGTTCTCGACCCAAAATAGTGTTTCATTTTTCAATAAATAGTATCAAAATACTCTGAGTGTCAAAACAATTTCTCAGGAAAAGACTGAGTGTGAAATCATAGCATATCAGTGAGGAAAATATAGTAAACACAACCCTTAAAGGGAATCAGATCGGCACTAGGCCCCAAACACGGCTTACAACCTAAAATATATCATAATATATAAATACTAATTAAGCAAAGGCTTAAAAAAATCGGTTTCGCAACTCGATAGTCACCTAGATAGGAAAGATGTTTCCAAAGTTTCCACATTTTCATTTCAAAACCCGTGAAAGGGTGCATAGTCTGGGGTTTCATACCCTGAGGACAGGATTTAAAGACATTACTTACCTCAAAACTAGCCCGGAAACTATTCCGCAATGCGCTTTCCTCTCGAATCGACCTCCGAAGGCTCCAAATCTACCAAGTTCAGATTTTTATCATCAATATATGCTTAAGGAATAAATTCCAATTGAAAAATATCGAATTTAGCTCAAAAGTGTGAATTCGGTCAAAACCCGACCCCGGTCCCGCGTGCCGAAACTCAGAAATATTTAGGCAAAAGTGTTCTTAGTCCTCTCACGAGTCCGTACATATAAAGAACACCAAAATCAGAGTTCGTTTGACCCCTCAAATCGACCCTTAAAGGTCTCATAATCTCAAGCCCTAAAACCCAAAATTTTCTACTGATTTTCCATGAATCTACACTGGTTTTATATTCTATAATCATCCATAATCGAGTTTTTATGATCAAAATACTTACCTCTATGAAGAACAAGGATTTCCCTCTTCAAAATCGTCCCCAAAAGCTCTTTTCCGTACAACAACCGTGAAAAATAAGGTTTAAGTCGCGGAGGGTTTATTTTATATTTTTCTGAACAGTGGTTCTGCACCTGTAGCCACTTAAGCGCACCTGTAGCCAATTAAGCGCACCTGCAGCCACTTAAGCTCACCTGCGGACCCGCGCCTGCAGTCCGAGGTCCGCACCTGCGACTTCCCTTAAGCGGTCCTCCTCCCGCACCTGCGATTCTCCACTGAGGCTCTCAACTCCGCACCTGCGATGCTCTGATCACTCCTGCGGGCCCGCACCTGCGGTCAAACTTCCGCAGGTGCGGTTACACCAGCACCAGCAGCTGAAGTTGCATGTTTCAAGTTCCGAACTTCTTGCTAACCATCCGAAATCAATCCCGAGTCCCTCGGGACCCCAACCAAACATACCAACACCTCACATATGATCATTCAAACTTAGTTCCACTCTCAAAACACTAAAATTAACATCAAAACACCAATTTCACATCAGATTCAAGCCTAAGAACTTTGATATTTCTAAAATCCACCAACGATGCCGAAACTATTCAAAACAACTCCGATTGACCTAAAACTTTGCAGACAAGTCCAAAATAACATTACAAACCTGTTTCAACTGTCAGAATTCCATTCCGACCCCGATAGCCTATTTTCCACTGCCGACCAGAATCGCCAAAAACTACTTTCGCCAATTCAAGCCTAATTCTACACCGGACATCACAAAATTATTCTAAACACACTCCTAAATCCCAAATCACCTAACGAAGCTATCCAAGCCATAAAATTCGCATTCCGAGGTCGTTTACTAATAAGTCAACTCTCAATTGACTTTTCTCACTTCAAGGTTAGTTTTAAAGACTGAATGACTAAACTCTCACTACAACCATTCTGATTTCAAGCCTATCAACTCTAATACATTAAATACAGTATAACCAATCTATGACAAGGCAATAACAGTAATTAAAATGCAGGTTCTACGTAACGACAGACCGGGTCATTACATTAAATCATTGCTCGTCCCCGATCAATCAACCATACTCTACAGAGGTTCCTTCACTAAGCAACTTCCCTAACATATCACATCAAGAACATACCACAAGGATTGAGTCCAGTAGTGTAACATATTTGCCTCAAGAGTTGACTCTCACGTGCCGTGCAATATTCCTAACTTACTCACTTTACTCTATACAGAGGTCAAGATGTACCTTTCCTTCATGAACCAAGTGCCCTCACATCGCAAATGAGAGTAGTTCCACAAGTAATAAACATTCAGAATAATTAGGAACTCAGATAAACAAAATTCACTCACTCTCATAAAGAACATTCATATGCCACAAAGATGCACCATAGGCTTACCCGTAGTGTACTACTCTACTAAATCGGGCTCATTCAGTCTATGATCAAATAGGACTTTATTTGGTTGTAATGTAGGCTAAAGGACGGGTAAGATATATTTGGATATAAGAGTGACTACACCTCCCTATGCACTTTAATACATATACTTTCACATTCAGAACCCCACACTTATGTCAAACCAAGGCTTCATCTTTTACATCAATATATATTAATTCCCTGCTCTTTTAAGCACACTTAATCAAGAGCCACTACTTAACAAAGACTATTCTTCGCATCAATATAACTATTTTATTCTTCCTTTATTATTATTTTTCAAGTGGATCTTACTTATTCAAAACCGTGCACCTCCCTCCTGATTTCGTTAGTTCCACTCAAAAGATAAACCAACCACCCCACACTTTAACTTTTACCAGTTCATCATAATTCAAGTGCTTATGGGAGGTAAAAATGTTCAAACAGATGGTTCATTCAAACAATTGGATAAGGCTTGTAATGTGGTTGCCATGGGAAACATGATTACATACTCAAAGGGGTTAACTACGGTACATAAAATTAGGCAGGTAAAATATACATATCTGATTCAACAAAGAAACGCCTATATCACTTCCAAGACTGAATAAAACTACTATTTCGCTTTGAAAACACACAGGGCAAGTTCTAGGCATCAAATGCAGTGCACAAAATACAATAAATCTCGCACATACATGGCACATGACTCACTCCAGATTAGCTTATCAAAACACTCTCGTCTGAGTACTTAAGTCAAGTTACGAACATACAATTTAAGGCACTCTAACAAGAATCAACAACTGAGACTAAGCGTCACACTACAATGTCTATTGTATTCAAGGCGTAACAACGTTAAGAGATTCTCTTTCCATATCAGCTCATAGCCCATAAGTACCTAAAAAATATAAACAAAAACTAACTACACCAAGTTCAAGCAAAACCCTTGGAAAAGAACCGCGGTCCAAAGAAAAACCAAAGGGGAATTGATACACTACCTACAAAAGAAAATCTTTTCATCTCTTTTTCTTTTTCTTTTTTTTATATATCGAATTAGCCCCTCAAGAACCCCGTCGAGTGAGATCCATCATCGGGACAAGTCGAATCACATAGTTAGACCGCTACTAAATACCAAAATCAAGTTATGTTACTACATATATACAACATACAACGAAGTATCCCCCACCCCACACTTAAAAGGATGGCATGTCCCCATGTCATACAAAATAAAGAAATGCGAGGTAAAGGAACTTCCTTGACAAATCAGTCCTGATCGGAGACAGTGTCAGGGTCCAAATGTCATGCCCGACCCAAAGTCCGTAGCCAACCCATTATTTTCTTCTCAGAATTATCACTCTGGGTGGCCAAAGCATCAATTCGCGTCCCTAAGTCAGTGACCACAGTACGCAGCCCTGCCATCTCCTGCTCTAAGGCATCTAACCGATTATCCCGACTGACCCTAGATGGTCCTGCGACTTCCACAACATGCTCATGGGTGGGCGACTCAGTTCCCACTTCCTCCTGCTCATCCTCTCCCTCCTCAGGTGCATCCGATGCATCACTATTATCACCACCATGTGCCACATGCTCCTTCTCAATAGTCACCTTATCCGCTCGAAACTTTGCCTCTTTCGGAACTTTTCCATCCATGCTCAACTTTTCTGGCACCCGAGCTGCCCGACATAGCCTAGTGACTAGGGAAGGGAAGAAGAAACCATACCTCTGCACCAGACAACGAGTAAACATCTCCTCGTGAATAAGCTTGGCCACGTCAAAATTATGGCCATTCATAAAACACCAAATCAATGTGGCGCGGGGAGCATTCCCTTCCGTGGTGTAGGAGGACGGGAGCAGACAGTTGTTGATGACATACAACCAACACTTCCCTTCAAAGGTTAGTGCCAACGAATGGAACTTCGCCCCATGTTTTAGCCACACAATCTCCTTGCCAGGCACACATATTGTTTCAAAGAATACCTCTCACTGGGTGTATCGTCTACCATAAGCTTCATATTAGTCGTCTGCCTCCGCCACAGGTGCGGGTAGCCTGTATGCTCTACTAATGGCCTCAACAGAGGTGTCCACATTCTTCTTGTGCACTGTGACCACACCATTCACATGCTCTATAACGTTGACGTAAAATTCGCACACAACAATCAAATTTGCATCATCTGGTTCTTCCAAGAAAATTTCCAGCCCACACCTGACCAACTCATTGTATAAGTTGGTATAGCCATATTGGAAAGACCCTATATCCATGCCCCTCTCCGGTATTAGTTTCTTGGGTGCTTTATCAGCAAAACGGTCCTGAGCTGCGGCGGAGACGAACTTGTTACTATCATAAGGACGAGCAGAAGTTGAAGCACATGCTCTAGAGGATCCAGCTTGGCCGCTGGATGAAGTACCGATGGTTCGGCATTTTGGAAGGTGCCATACTATCTGAAATAAAGAACATCATCAGCGAAGCACAAAAGATGTGAACCAACTGCGGTTACTCATACATCATCCGCACAATTGGCCACAATTACCATTAACACTCACTGCAGCATTTTAACAAACACTTTGTATGCATCATTCACCGGAGTCCCTTAACCAAGTTATAAGCCAAATTCTACCACAATTGCCCCAATGTCACCCACATATGTTAAGAGATATATCTACACAAACTCAACAAACCCATTAGCAACCAATGGTACACTACAAAAGAACTCTACCAGAGAAACAAGAAAACTACTACATAACCAAAAATTCAAATAACCCAACAATAATTGGAAAAAAAAAACCTTACCTGGTATAAGAAGAGATTGTTAGAAGTGAAAATAGGGTGGAGGGGGTGTGATTTGCTCTGAAATTTGGGAGGATTAGGGATGGGGTTCTTTGGGGAGAGGAGTTGGGCGTTTGTGAGTGAGGGTTTAGTAATTTTGGGCTTGATAGGAGAAGAGGGAGGGGTGGGGAGGAAATAAATAATAAAAAGTAAAACAAAAAATAACTTAAACTAAGTGGCAGGCGGACCGGTACAAGCGCGGTCCGAACGTGGCCGCGCTTGTGAGGCAGAGGATTGGGCATTGTGCGCGGCCTGAGCGCTGTCTGAGCGCGCCCGCACACCTGGGCTTAAAGATGAGGTAGAATACTTGTTGTTATGTGCAGCCTGAGCGCAAACGTGCACCTGGGTCTCGAGATTTCTCACATTTTTTTACCTTTCCATTCAGCGTCGGATGGACTTATCACTTGCGTAAGCTCACCTGCATTTGTTAGTACTTAAAAAATCCAAATAACAAATTCTAACTACACTAAAATCACTACGCGTTGGGTTGCCTCCCAACAGCGCCTTAGTTAGTGTCGTGGCACGACAAATACAACAAATCAATGGGTTTCCTCCCATGAAGCTCCTGATTTAACATCGCGGTACGATGTATATGAGCGCAGTTAAGGTTCGCTCAACCTCTGGGGCTCAATAAAATGGATCACTGACACTTCTTTGACTTCATCCATTCCCACGTATGGTTTCAATTTGAGCCCACTGGCTCTATATGTGCGAGAGTCTTTCTCTGAGGCAATCTCTATAGCACCTAAAGGGAGCACTTCGACCACACGAAATGGTCCAGACCATCATGACTTGAGTTTACCCAAAAATTGCCTTAATCTTGAATTGTAAAGCAACACCATATCTTCGGGTTTGAAATTTTGGTCAATAATGTTCTTGTCGTGGAACCTCTTCATTCTTTCTTTGTATAACCTTGTGCTATCAAAAGAAAGATATCGGAACTCATCCAGCTCATGCAACTCCATGACTCTTTTCGTTCCCGCATCCTCCATGTTTAGATTCAGCTATTTCAGTGCCCACCAAGCTCTGTGCTCTAGCTCCACTGGCAAGTGACATGCCTTCCCAAACACCAACTTGTATGGTGACATGCCAATTGGTGTTTTGAAGGAAATTATATAGACCCAGAGTGTGTCATCTAACGTTTTCGCCCAATTTGTTCTTTTGGCATTCACACTTTTGGTCAACACACTCTTTATCTGTCTATTTGACACTTTGACCTGCCCACTGGTCTGAGGCTGGTTTGGATTTGCCACCTTGTGGCGTACATCGTACTTCTCCAGCAATTCTTGAAGGCTCGATTGTAGAAATGAGTGCCTCCTTCACTAATTATGTCCCTCGGGGTGCCGAAACGGGTGAATATATTCTTCTTCAAAAATCCAATCACCACCCTTGCATCACTGGTGGGGAGTGTTGCAGCTTCCACCTATGTGGACACATAATCTATAGCAACAAGTATGTACTTATTGTCATGGGAACTGACGAAGGGACCCATGAAGTCTATTCCCCAAACATCGAACACTTCAACCTCTTGAATCGGGTTCATGGGCATCTCATGGCAACGGGAAATGTTCCCGGTTCACTGGCATTCATCACAACCCTTGACCCATAGATGTGCATCCTTAAACACAGTTGGCTAGTAGAAACCTGCTTCTAGAACTTTCGTGGCCGTCCTGACTCCTCCAAAATGTCCTTCATACGCCGATGTGTGACATGCCTGCAAAACAGAAGATTGATCTATCTTGGGGACACACCTCTGGATCATATTGTCAACCCAAATCCGTAACAGATAAGGTTCATCCCAGTAATACATGCGGCAATCACTGTAAAACGTTTTCTTTTGAACAGAGGAAAGGTCATAGGGAACTATACCGCTTGCCAGGTAGTTTTCAATGTCTGCATACCATGGCACTTCCTCAAGGCTTATGGCGAGTAGCTGCTCGTCTGGAAAGTTTTCCAAAATATCCTCTACCTCAACTGATTTTTCAACTCCTTCCAGTCGCGATAAGTGATCCGCGACTTGGTATTCCGTGCCCTTACGGTCACAAATTTCCAAGTCGAACTATTGCAGTAGCAGCACCCAACGAATCAGGCGCGGTTTGGAATCTTTCTTTTCGATCAGGTACCAGAGAGCAGCATGATCAGTAAAGATAATTACCTTTGAACCAATAAGGTACGATCTGAACTTGTCAAACGCAAACACCACAACCAGCATCTCCTTTTCAGTCACAGTGTAGTTCAGCTGGGCTCCACTCAACGTTCTACTTGCGTAGTAAATCGGGTGCATTATTTTGTCTTTCCGCTGTCCGAGCAATGCTCCCACTGCATAGTCACTTGTGTCACACATTAACTCGAATGGTTTCTCCCAGTCGGGGGCAGCAATGATGGGTATTGTGACTAGCCTCTTCTTCAGTTCCTCGAATGCTACCCTACAATCATCAGAAAACACAAAAGGGTGATCTTTTTTTAACAAGTTACACAGAGGGTTAGCAATTTTTGAGAAGTCTTTTATGAATCTCCGGTAGAAACCGGCATGCCCGAGGAAGCTCATGATTTCTTTAACGGATTTGGGCGGTGGAAGATTTGCTATCACATCAAATTTTGCACGATCCACCACAATGCCTTTGCTTGATACCAAGTGTCCTAAGACTATACCTTCTTGTACCATGAAATGGCACTTTTTCCAATTAAGTACCAGGTTAGTCTCGATTCACCTTTTCAACACTCTGGTCAGATTCTTAAGGCACTCATCGAATGAATTTCCCAGTACTGAGAAATCATCCATGAACACCTCCATTATGTCTTCTACCATGTCTGTGAATATAGCCATCATGCACCTTTGGAATGTGGTAGGTGCGTTGCATAGGCGAAAGGGCATCCTTCGAAAGGCAAAAATCCCATAAGGCCACGTGAATGAGGTCTTCTCCCTGTCCTCTAGTGCAATGGAGATCTGAGAGGGAAGTGGTCTTTCCGGGTGGCCAAGTGGGACCTCCAGAAAACAAAAGTGGGACCTCCCTTCCAGTCTGTCAAGCATCTGATCAATGAAGGGAAGTGGGAAGTGGTCTTTCCGGGTGGCCAAGTGGGACCTCCAGAAAACAAAAGTGGGACCTCCCTTCCAGTCTGTCAAGCATCTGATCAATGAAGGGAAGTGGGAAGTGGTCTTTCCGGGTGGCCAAGTTTAGTTTCCTGTGATCCATATAAATTCTCCAACTTGTGACGGTTCGTGTAGAGATCAGTTCATTTTTCACCACCGTCATTCCACCTTTCTTAGGAACACATTGCATGGGCTAACCCAATTGCTGTCAGAGATGGGGAACATGATTCCCGCATCAAACCACTTAATGATTTCTTTCTTCACCACTTCCTTCATATTAAGGTTTAGCCTTATTTGGTGTTCTCTAGAGGGTTTGTGCCCATCCTCCAGCATAATTTTATGCATACAAAATACCGGGGTTGATCCCCTTAATATCTGCCATGGTCCACCCGATAGCAGTCTTGCACTCCGTCAGTACCTACAAAAGTTGTTCTGCCTGCACATCTAACAAACTAGATGAGAATAACAGGTAATATGGAGTTAGGTCCTAAGAATGCATTCCTGAGATGTGCGAGTAGTGGCTTCAACTCCAACTTTGGTGGTTCTTCAATGGATGGCTTGGCTGGAGGAGTTTCCCTTTTTTCCAAGTGCAGGGGCTCAAATTCGAGTGGTCTCTTCCAAAAGACCTTGCCCTCAAGAGCAAGCACCCATTCCGCCAATTCTTCACCATTAACCTCATCTAAGTTCATGAGACATGCAGCAAGAGGATCATCAAGGTTCAAGGTCTCATCATCCTCTTCCAGGATCACATCCACGACATCAATTAAAGAACAATTGGCGAATTCACTTGGTCGCCTCATAGATTGCTGCACGTTGAATGTTATCTCCTCGTCATTTAACCTCATCTTGAGCTCTCCAGTTTCGCAGTCAATTAGAGCTCGCCCCGTGGCCAAGAATGGACTTCCAAAAATTATGGGAATTTCTTCATCCACCCTATAATACAGAATTACAAAATCTGCTGGGAACATAAATTTCCCTACTTGCGCCAACACGTCATCAAGAATACTTGAGGGCCTCTTTACCGTCCTGTCAGCCAGCTGCAACAAAAAAAAGGGGGGGCTAGCTCTTCCAACCCCAAACCTTTTATAGATAGCCAGGGGCATAAGATTTATGCTATCCCCCAAATCACGCAATGCCTTGGCAAAAGCGAAGTTACCTATCGTACAGGGAATTGTGAAACTCCCTAGGTCAGCCAACTTTTCAGCAACGGGTCTTGTTACAACAGCACTGCAGGTCTGAGTTAGAGTCATTGTGGCCAAGTCTTGGAAGTCAAACTTGAGGGACATCAAGTCCTTCATCATTTTTGCATAACCAGGCATCTCCTTTAAAGAATCAATCAATGGAATATTTACCTGAATTTGTTTTAACATTTCCAAGAACTTCTTGTATTACTCATCTTTTTTTTATTTGGCCAGCCTCTATGGGAATGGTGCTGGAGGTTGCTTCTTCCCAGTGATTTGGGCTTTCTCTTTTTTAGGCACTGCCTCCCCTACCGGTTCCTATGTTGTCTCAGCTTCTTTCTCAGCCTCATTTTGTTTGTTGGCATCTTCGTGGGCAGGTTGCACTGTCACCTCAGTCAATCCTGCTGAATCATGTAGCTCAATGGGAATTGGTACAAGTGTCTCAGCGGCTCTGCTTTCTCGATCCCTCTCTTTTAGCAAGTCTAGGTCTCTGCCATTACGTAGACTCACTACCATCAGCTATTTTGGACCCTGATCTTTTGGATTTACCTGAGTGTCTGCAAGTATTGTCCTATGAGGACGATTATTTAGCGACATCAAAATCTAACCCATTTGAACTTTAATATTCTTTATAGCTGACTCATGTGCATCTACTTTTTCACTTATTTTCGCATTAGACCCAATCACCTGTTGCATCATTGCCTCGAGCCTAGAAAACTTGTCTCCTTGTCTCCCATTATGTTGTTGAGGTGGATGATAACCATGTTGTTGATTCTAGTTTTTGTACCCCTGTGGACTTTGGTAAGGCGCTATATTAACCTGTGGTTTCATGGCCCCCATATTACCATTATTATGCTGTTGCGGGGCTAGCTTGTATTGCTGATTCTGCCGATCCCAATTCTGACCACCTGGTCTCTGTCCCCCATAGTTGGACACATAATTCATGTTCTCAGGATAGTGTTGGTGATCACCCTCAGCACTCCATTGGCTACCAAATGGCCAACTAATGCAAGATGTACATAAGCTCCCATTGGTTGTATCAACTATGTACACCTGCTGTTTCTGACCTGACTCTTCCACTGTTTTGGTGAGGATGCTCATTTGTGTCATTAATGTGGCCATATTTTCAGCAAGAAAGTTAACTGGATCAAATTCCACTGAGTGGACCACAATAGTGATGGGCGAGTTTCTGGTTGTCCAACCTGAGTTCTGGGCCATCTTGTGGGGCAAGATTTTGCTCTCTATGAACATTTTACTCAAGAATGCCCCACCAGCTGAAGCATCAGCATTATCCTTTACACTATCTGCCATACCCATGTAAAACCTATGCCCCGACATCTGCTCAGGAATACCATGGTTTGTACACGCCACCAACAGCCCTTTGAATCTTTCCCATGTTTCTTGCAATGTCTCTGTTGGTTTCTGCCTGAAGCTCAAGATCTCATCAATTTGCTGAGCAGTCTTGTTGGGTGGATGAAATCGTTTCACAAACTGCTTGACCAACTCCTCCCAAGTAGTGATGGAATTGATGGGGAGTGAATTTAGCCAAGTTTGGGTTGCTTCTGTCACAAAGAATGGAAACAACAACACCTTTATTGCTTTCGGAGTCACGTTGTGTTGTCTTTGTGTTTGGCAGATTGACAGGAAATTCTTCAACTGTTGTTGGTGATCTTCAATGTATGACCCCGAGAATAGTACCTTGTTTTGTAGAAAATGCAGCATATTGTTTGTGATTTGGAATGAATCTGCCTGTATCTGCAGGAATACAATCGTTGTAGACAAGTTGTTCGCCGTGGGTTGTGCCCAATCATATAAAGCAGCCTCTGGCACAAGAGGCTCCACTATCTGTGCATTGGGGTCCTTCACGTCATCCCCGTTATTTCTATCGTTCACCAGATCTGCCATGTCTGGTTCCGAGTGTCAGTTGAGTTTTGTTGTTTGCTTTTTTGGTTTGCCCGATTCAAGGCCTTGAAAACTTTCTCGGGATCTGATAATGCTTCAAACACTTCACCAGTTCTCGATGAGTTTCTAGGCATGCATTTGTAACAACCAAGTTCACAAACGTTAAAATTTCAATGTAGTAGATTGAAAGTGAAGAAAATTGACTACACTAAGAATTTTTGTATTTCTTTCAACTGTAATTGATAACACCGTTAATTCCCCGACAACGACGCCAAAATTTGATCACGCCCAACTATGCCTTATAAAAAGGACAAAGCGGGCGTTGTCAATATAATCCAGATATTAAGTCCAGAGTCGAATCCCACAGGAAATTAACCTACCAATTACAAGTATCAGACTCACTCAATTCCACGTAATCAACTTTCAATATATTTTAGATAACAATTGGTTTTCTTTATACTATCTATTATTTAATTAAATAAAATATTAACTAAGAGCTAACTACGAATGGGTTGTAAACAATAATGAGAAGGATCTAAGGTTATGATTTCCCATATTGTTGGAATCCCTTCCTGCTATGTTTCGTATAAATTTTCCTAATCTTCTCTATCGATCATGAGCACTCTTATTACCGTAAATCTCTCCTTAGTAATTACGACAATTTACTTGACATACTCTTCCGAGTTATGCTAGCTGGCTTTAATTACAGCTCACTTAGATCGCACCCAAGTTTCGTTATCCCTAATCCTACCTTTAAACCCTTGGTTATTGATTCCTCACATACGTCGGGAGTGATGTTGTTCAACAACTACCTAAATATGCACTCTCTCCCGAGTAATACATGCTAAACAGGCACAGCTAATTGAGAATCCTTTCAATTAACTACAACAAGATCGTAGCTGAACAAATAGAGATTAAATTTTGGCAAATATATATTAACATAGCAAGAATTTCATCCTTCAATAGGTTCTATCAAAACCCTGGATTAAACGTTTAGCTATGCATAATCGTTTTCACAATCATAACAGTAGAATTCATCATGAATGATCAAAACAAGAGAAAGAAATCTAAAACTCTATGAGAAACCTTCCGCCTTGCCTCTTGCCTCTTCTTCCTTTCAACAATCCTTTGAAAAACCTTGATCCTTCCTTTCTGGGCGAGCTAGGCTTCTTACAAGTTAAGGGAGATTGCCCCAGAACTTACGAAATTACCCTTGAAACTAATGTTCCTCAGAGTAACGAGCGCGGCCGCGCATGGACCGTTCTTGGGCCGCGCATATTGCTTTCCATTCTGCCTGGCGACCACTGATTGAGCGCGGCCGCGCTTGGCCCGCGCTCATGAAGTTAGCTGCTTTATCTCTTTTTTACATCTTCTTTCACGCGCATTCACCTCTGATTGGATTTCCTTGCTCTAAATTAGCTCCAAACACTGTCCTATGTCCTCATAATCAAGACTTACTCCTGCAAAGCACAAAATTCATAATTAGAGCCAACTTTTTGTCATTTAACCTTCATATAACAATGAAGCATAGCCAAGTTGGGGGGTAAATGGTCGCTAAACTACATGAATATAGCCTATTATCAAACTGCCAAAGGGAAAAGAAAGCCTTGTAATATAAACATATAATCTTTAAAGAGGCCAAGTAGCCTTGAGAAAAAATACAACATACACAAAGTACTAAAACAAAAAAACAAAAAAACTTCTACAAAGGCATTGAAACGGCCTGGTCTTCTTCACCCCCGGACCCACCAGAACCCTTGGAGTCTTCTTCTCCTTCCTCGGGGTAATACAATTTATTGGCAATGTCTTCGATCCCCTTAGCGAATCCGATTTCGGCCGATAGATCGAAACCCCGAGCATGAACCTCCTCGAGGGCCTCTCTTTGTGACTGTCGCCTCTCATATTCAACAATGCTCCTTAAGCGGTCCTGGGCCACCTCGGCATCAGACTTATATTGGGCCACCATCTCGTCGGCATCTTCTTTAACCACAACGGCCGCCGACTTGGCCGTTTCAAGCTCCTTAGCCTAGAGGTGGCTAACGGGTGGGCCGGGCCGGGCTGGGTTACTATTTTTTTGAACCGTACGGGTTGGGTAGCGGGCCGGTTACGGTTAATTATTAACGGGTTCGGGTTTATCCGGGTAAAAAGTAAACCGTACGGGTTTAAGGGGCCGGGCCAGGCCGGGTTACAAGATTTTAAAAATTTTAAAAAAAAACAAAAAAAAAAATTTTGACCGTTGAACCGGTCCGGGCCGGGCCGGTTTAACCGGTTCAGGCACTGTTCATTTGAACCGGGTTGGTCCGGTCCGATTACCCGTTTTAAAAATTTAATCCGTTTCAACCCCCCTAACCCCTTAACCCAGCCCCACCCGGCCCTCTATGAACCGGGCCGGTCCGGTCCCGGTTTGAACCGGTCTGGGCCGGTCCGGTTCCGGTTTGAACCGGCCCGTTAGCCACCTCTACCTTAGCCATAACTTCTCGCTCGGAGGCATCCGAACATAGCTGAGACTGGAGGTCTTCAATATTCTTGTCTTGCACCTCGACCATTTCCTTTTCCGCTTAAAGCTAGGTCTCGACCGAAGCCAGCTACGCTCGAGCGGTCTCCTTTTTTTAAGCTAGGCAGTCCATCTTGTCCTTCCATTCGTCGATCTCGGCCTTGACAGCGTCCTTCTCAGCTCGTAGTTGATCGACTCGGTCGATTTTTTTGGACTTGCGGATTACGACCATTAATCACCAAGTATAATTCATCATCACTAACCTCAAAAACTTTTACCTCTTCCACCAGGGCGGCATGTTCTTTCTGAGCTGCGGCCAACTCGGCCTGAAGACTCTTAGACTCTTCCTAGCGTTGCTCACTGAGAAGTTTGTACGTATCTCTCTTCTCAATAAGGTCTTTGTCTTCGGTCTCGAGGAGATTCATCTCTTCTTGATATCAGAGGAATGTCTCGTGGTGAAGCACCGAGGCCTACAAACACAAGAAAAAATATTAACATCGGTAAAGCAACCAAAGTTAAAAAATGAAGAGGTTTGGTAACACCCGATTCCACGCATGTTGTGCTTCATTGAACAAGCATGGGCTCGAGGTAATAGCTACCCTAACAGGAGCGAAAAGGACCTGGGCGTCCTCCGGAATGGAGATAGTGATCGGCCACTTCAGACAGGAATTGGCACTCAGAGCAGGGAACCGGTTGACCCATCTTGGGCTCTAAGTAGACCCACTTGTCCCCGAGGGCAGACTCCTTCTTGTTACTTCTAAATCACCTAATCCGGTGACATCCTCCTTGGTAATAGAGTCCACACCATCAAAAAAGCTTTGGAGGGGATCGTTCGCTCCTAAGCCCCCCTCATTTGAACATTCCTTCACCTTCTTGAGACTTCACAAAATATTGAGTCTGTGAACAAAGGAGATCCCATTATATCGATGACACCATCTGGAACGGGACCGACGTCTTGAGGGACCTCAACCGTCACTGAAGAAACAGCCTAGCCAACCTCAATCCCTATCTTCATCGCTACTCGAAAATGGGGTTTTACTAGCCTGACGAGCAAGCTTAGTGTTGACCCATGTCACTGCATAGTTTTGAAGATTAACAAAGGCTGAACAGTTGAACCAGGTCCATTAGAGCACACATTCTTGAACTGTATAGCTTGCACATGAACCGTATATGCATAGGAGATATTTGTGATTGTGAAGTATCAATGAACCAAGAGATTGTCTCCTAATGCGAAAAGGTTGCAAACTGATGAGAGAATAGAAGTTGAATTCAGCAAGGAAAGTAACAAAGGAAGGAAGTTGAGTTTAATTCGAATTCTTTATCCAAGGAAGAGTTGAACTAGAATTGATCGACAAATTCAACTACTGACTCTATAAATACTTGAAGTATTTCTGCTGGAGAAAGAGACGCACAAGTACTGAAGTGAATCAAGATCTGAAAGCAAAATTACCAGAGTTGTTTTGCAAGCAGATTTATTGTGCGATACAAAGGCTAGAGATCATCTAGAAGAACCAGTTTCATCTTTGATGTATTGAGTCTAGTTGATTGTAGTAGGTGTTTCAATATTGTATCTTACCAGCTTTTTTAGAAGCAAATTGTAATAGGTACACATTGTTCAACTTAGAGTTAACTTGAAGCTTGTAGAAATTAGCTAGAGGCTAGTTGATACAAAGGGATTAGAGTTAGTCCTAGGATTACAAAAGAGTTTATTTTGTAAGTCCGTTTGGCTCAGAGTTTTAGTGAAGAGTTTGAGCAAATCCTACTGAGGAGTAGGTCGTGTTTTTTTCACCTTTTGAGCCAGGTGTTTTCCACGTAAATATCTGTGTGTTTTTACTTTGCTGCTTTTATTATTCCGCACCAGTAGAAGTTGGAACACAAAGAAGAACCAGGTTCTTCTTGTGAGACAACACTCGAAAAATTGGGTACCACACTTTTAACCTATATTCTTGTATGGTATTGACGTCCAAAACATCACTTAGTTAGTCCCTTCCGGTAAACTCGGGGACTGTATGAGATGATCGATAATGAATGGGGCACCCATCGATCTTGCTCGCAAAGAAACGGAGGAGGATTACGATCCTCCAGAAAGAAGGGTGAATCTGATCGAGGGTTACCTCGTATCTCTTGAAAAAGTCGATGATGACCGGGTCCAAGGGACCCAACGTGAAGGGATAAGTGTAAACACTTAAAAATCCCTCAACGTGGGTGGTGATGGCTTCATCAGGTTTGGGAACCACCACATGTTTGTAAGCCCAGTTACAATCTTTTTTTACTTCAGAGAGTACATCCTCGGTGATCGAGCAGATGTACCTCGAGACCGCCTTGAATCGGCCTGGTATAGAAGAAGATTTTTCAAACGTAAAATTGACATTAACCGGGCACCCCCCGGGATAAACATTTTTAGAGGAAGCTCAGGTGTTGGTTTCTCGACAACAGTATGTGAGACGGTTTCTTCGGTAGCAGGCCGCGAGGTAGAGGGATTTTCTTTTTGGGGGACGTATTTTGAAGTCTTCACCACTTCATCGTAAATGCAAGAAAAAAAGGAAGTTAAAAGAGTATGCTTGATGGTTTGGGATGAAGACAGAACAAAAGTTCTTGTAAAAAGATCTCAGATTAACCAGACAATTAATTCTTGGAAGTGTTGAAATTTCTAAGGTATGTGGGCAGAAGGTTTTAAAGTAAAGTTTGAATGAACAAATAAGGGGGTATTTATAGTTTCTCAGCGACGGTTCACATCTGTGAGTGGCCGACCGGCAACTGACATGCATTCAATACCATTAGGATTTGATATACGAGACGTTTCGACTGTTTTGTTGTTTCTATCACAAAATATCGAAGTCATGATTGGAAGTTCGTGTTATTTCGTCGACTCCTCTTCGAAAAATGAGGGGAATATTTGTATACGATCAAAATCGATCTCGATTACAACCTAGAAGATTAGGCTTGGAATGTAGCGACCAAGGACTGGAGATTGACCTCGAGTCCCACCGAGCTAGAACCCGAGGTTAGAACACCTGCCTTCGAGAACATTGTGTCCGGTGTCGGCCATATTCTTGAATGAGCTCGGAGGAACATTGTTGGGATAGCTAACAGAAGACGGAAATATATGTTACCGGTCGGACAATACGGAGGGAATCTCGGCACGTATTAGTGAGGAACGGGCGATCAACAAATCAAGAGATTTTTTACCTTTTATAGAATTGCACCTAAAGTAGGACTCCTCTACTTTATAAAGGGGGTCTGATAATTCATTCACCGCATTGTAACACACATCCCAAAGAAATATATTATTATTATCTTTAAGTTCTTATTATTCTATTGTCGTTCTGTTCCAGTATCGATAAAAAGCACTTTTGGCTCGAAGGTGGCTAACCTTTCAAGGCTAAGACTGTTCAACTTGTGTGGTTTGCTTTCACTTTTCCATTACTTATTTTAATTGCAATCTGATTTATCGTTTTGTATCAAGTTAGATCACGTATCCTTACAACCACTTACAAATTCAATTGTTATCCATTTTGAGGGTAAACAACTATGGAGTTTTAACTTAGCAATACCTTTCATGTTGCACAACTGATGTTCGAATCAAAATTGTCAATCAATAAATTTTGAAGGTGTGTTATTCTCCATCATTGACAGCCATTAAAAAGTTTCAAAACTTTAAATTCGAAATTTGGATTTTTAAAAACTATTACTCCCTCTGTTTCAATTTATGTGAACATATTTCCTTTTTAGTCTGTGCCGAAAAGAATGACCTCTTTCCTTATTTGGAAATAATTTGCCTTTATGCAATAATTTATAGCCACACAAAATATATGTGCCTCATTGTTTCACCACAATTTCAAAAGTCTTCTCTCTTTTCTTAAAATTTGTGCCCAGTCAAACGGGTTCACATAAATTGAAACGGAGGGAGTATTTATTTGGATCGGGTGTTGTTGCAAACAATTGAGAATATTATTTGAAGTTTATATCTCAATTTTGAGGGGGTTTGGTAAAGATTATAATTGATTTTGGCCGAATTTCAGATTGAAAATATACAATATACTTACAAAATCGTATTAAAGTTGTATTATAGTTGTATGTAAATTATATTTAATTTGTATTATGTTGTAGTTATATATTTTTTTATTTAAATATTTTATGAAAGATGAAAAATAGTTTTATAATGTATGAATCATTGTAAGAAATTTGTATATAATTTATAAATACTATCTTTTTACATAATGTTGTTCATATGTATCAAAATTGTATTAGGAGCGAAAGTTTTGATTGGGCCCAATGACGATATTACTACCACGTGAAGGAGTATTTGAGTGTTTACACTTGCCCTTTTACGCTCGCCCCGGTGGATCCCAAAGTCCTTGCTTTCTGCAAAAGGTACGAGGCATGCCTTGGACAAATCCACCCTTCCTTTTGGAGGATCGTGATCCTCCTACGCCATTTCGTGAACAATACCTAAGGCCATGTTTCACCCTCGACCATATACTCCACCTATACAATCGCCGAATCTTCTGAGGGGAACAAATCAAGCTCGTTCCCTAAGCAAGCAAGGATCCTTTCTCGAGCATCAATGAGGACCGAGGCCCGATGCTGGCAGGGGATGCTCTTCAGGTGAAAACAGAAGACATGATCCCTCCCGAGTTTTTACTGTTCCCCGAAGAGTGGAACGTATTCTGTAAGTAATGTCTTTCTTGAGTATTCCTTTCTTCTTATTCTTTTTCTCGATTCCTGTGTTTGTGGTTATGAAGCCGTTGCCCAAGTTCCTAATGCAATTCCCCGATTCAAGGAGTGGATCGAGGGGATTTACAAGAAGATGTCGTACTACGAGGACGCATGGCGCAAACTATCCAATGGAAAATGGGAGGCGCGTTCTCATGGTAAGTTTCTTCCCTGGATAATTATCAACATGCCCTTAACTTGCACAGTGCTAACTCTTTCTCTTTTCTTACAGGTTTTCCTAAGACCATCGAACTTAGGCCGTTGGATGAGGACAAGGATCCGGCCTCGCTTGCCGAGCCCTCCATTTTAGGGCATCTCGGTACTGCCTCAAAGGAGAATAAGAAGAAGAAAATCCTGAGATTTCCCGGACGCCGAGGTGAAGCAGAAGAAAAGGGTGACTATCCGGGTCCGGAAGCTCAATAAGAGCACCAAGTCCAGCGTACCGGACCCTGATGCTCTATACTGGCTCAGGGACGAGCCCGAAGATGATGACATTTTCGTTGCTCATGCAACGACCCTTAATAGGGGGAGCAGGTGGAGACCAAGAAAGTGGACCATAAGGTCGACCCCGCTCTAACTCAAGAAATATTTTGGGAGAGACGGAGGTTTCTGCCTCCCAGGAAGTCACTCCTATTCCGAAGGAGGAAACTGGGGTCATTGACATCATGGAGACACCCTCCTATACTGATTCCATGCTAAAAACTGCCCAAGCGGTCAAAGAGAAGTCAATCTAGGTCGCACATGGCCCAGATGACGCCCTCAACACACTCTTTGACGGCATGGATATGACCGCACAAGAGGACTTTCCGGTCTTCGTCACCTGGAGGTCCTGAAGAAAGATGTGCCCTCGGGAGTGGGCGAGTAGAGTTTGAGCCCAAAACTAGTGGAGCAATTCCCTGCTCCGAGCGTAGACCCCGAGCGCAAAATAACGGTTGTTCTCTCAATCCCGGAGGATACCCGGGTCCTGTATGCTTTGATGGCGTAGCCATCTACCTCCGATGCTTGTTGACCGAGGAGGAACAGGTAAATATGAATAAAGTGGGCACGTCGAGCCTCTTCAACGAAGTGCAGCAGGCGCTGAGTCGGGTAAGGCGTCAACCTTTTTGAACCCCTTTGCGAATACCACTTAGGTTCTTGATGTCCTCTACTAATTTCATTATTTTACAGGCTTCAGTTCTTCACCATGAAAGTTCCTTTGGTATCTCTTGGAGACTATCCAGCTCGTGTTCGAGCTTAAAGAGTAGGTACGGAAGAAGGACATGTATAAGGCTCTTAGTGAGAAACAGGACGAGGCCCTTAATGACCTCCCGATTCTCTAGGACGAGCTGGAAAAAGCTCAGAAGGAGGCCTCGACCACGCTGACCTGGTTGGGAAGGTAAAGATATTTAATCTAAAAATGAGCAACTAGTCGTAGTGACTAAGAACACAACTTCGTAGGTCCAATAGAAGATAGACCTGATCGACCAGCTACGGGCTGAGATGGACGAGGTTAAGGCCATGACCGAAGTGTGGAACGACAGGTTGGATCTGCTGGCTTCAAGGAAGGAAGCTATGAAGGCGGAGCTGGAATCGGTCGAGAATCAACTCTAGTTGGCGAAGGGCAAAGATGATAAGTGGTCTCTGTTGAACGATGATCTTCGGGCATAACTGAGGTCGGCTGTCACATAACAGGATGCTCTTGGACAAGAATATGCTTCTTTGAGGTCTAAATTAGATGTGACCTCTACTAATACCGAGGAAATGGTGTCCCAGCACAAGGCCAATGTGGAGGAATCCAAGACTCTCTTAAAGTACATAAAGCGGCTATCCCGGAGAGAGACCCTCGAAGAGATCCATACCCGAGGTTTTGACCTATCGAGAAAGATTAAAGAAACTAGGTGGCTCGAGGCCGAGGCAATTGAGCTATACAAACTTGAGGGTCATGAAGACTCTGAGGGTTCTGAGGGCTCGGAAGGCTCCAAGAGCTCTGACGGTTCTAGGGACGAGTCAGACCCTAGTGAAGACCAGACTTAGATGCCTTAGTATTTTTACAGTTTTTCCTTACGTTTTTTTTTTAATTTTGAGGTCGTCTATCGGGCCTTTGTAAATACATTTTGGAATATATAAAAAATATTCCTTTCTAGCAATATTTCTATTTGCGTATTATTCTTTATGCCTTAGCATAGAATCAGATATAATTTTGGAGCATCCATTTTTGGAGGTTCAGACGATGCCCGACTTCGATGCAACTTTGGTTTGCTTGTGGCTTCTAACCCTCGGTGAGACTAGAGGTTTTTAAGATACTTAAGTGTTTTTAGACGATTTTTTTGTCGAGGGTAACCTTTTAGTAGGTTCTGAATTTTCATAAAGGCCTTAACTTTTGGTTACGGACTTCAAACATATCCAAGCCATTTATAGGGCGGTCGTAGATTTTTATATTTGGACACTACCTAATGGGTTTGGCGCCTCCGGGATTCGGTAGCCCGGGTCGTTCGAGCTTTCACCGAGCGATAATCCCCGAGTAGGGATAGCTCATGGCTTGACAGTCCTCGAGTAGGGGTAGCCCGTAGGCTTTAGGATCCATGATCGAAGAAGAAAAATGCGCAGTAACAAAAGTGCAAGGGAAGTAGAAATTTCTTTCATTGCTTAGTATGCAAGGTACATGATCAAAGGCGCATAAAAACTTGTGTCGTGGATAGAATGGATATGCGGTCACGGATCATACGACCATTTGGACTTTACAATGAACCCTATCTACCAAGACTTAGCTTTTAGAACGTACTATTTTCCCATTCACTTGCTAAAGATATTAATCCGCTGGTAATGGCCCCCAGTATTCGAGGTTGAACTCGTGAGAGCTCGGATACTATTGACCTGAAATAAATGATCCTTGATTCCGGTTTGAAATCAATCTTCAAATCTAAAGTAGCACGTTTTAATGTTGCCTTGATAAGAACCTTACCGAAAAACACACTTTGGGACAATAGCCACATCCGTCCTTGGTCGGTTACCTGCATACGTTAGTCCGATTTATAACATGATTAAAAAGTAATTGAGTTCGTACCTTAGTAGTAGTACCGCTTTAAGTGTGTCATGTTTTAGTTGTTCGTAGCTGTATGTTGTTTCCCACTTCGAGTTTATATGAGGCTTTGCCGGTTATTCTGACTACTTGATACAGTCCTTCCTAGTACGGGCCAAGCTTCCCTTCATTCGAGTTCTTGTGTGTAGTGTTACTTTCCTCAACACCAAATCCCGACTTGAAAGTGTCAAAGATTTGCTCTTTGGTTGTAATACCTTTCTACATGCTGCTTCTGGGCGCTAACCGGACCAAGGCAGCCTCCCTCTTTTCATCCAATAGTCTAGGACCATGATCATGGCCTCGTCGTTTGGCCTTTCGGTCACATACTGGAACCTAAGGCTCGGTTCTCCCACCTCCACTAGCATTAAGGCTTCGGCTTCTTAGACCAAGGAAATCAAGGTGGCCCCCGTGCTTGATTTTTAAGTCGTACGGTATGCCCACGGGACTACGAGCAGGATCGCCTTCCATTTTCCTTTCGCACCGGTCAACCTCTTTTTCAGGTTTTGAAGCATAGTATTTTTTGTTGATTCTTCCTACCCGTTCCCGCTAGGGTGATAAGGCGTGGATAGTTTCTTATTGATCTTGTAATCTTAAAAAAACTTACTCACCTCGCTGCCAACGAATTGTTTTTTGTTATCACAAACGATCTCTGTCGGTATCCCAAATTGACATGTTATGTGGTCTCATATGAAGTCAATGACTTCTTTCTCTCATAACTTCTCGAATGCTTGAGACTCAACCCATTTGGAAAATTAATCGGTCATGAATAGTATGAATTGAGCTTTACCGGGTGCCCATGGCAGAGGACCAACAATGTCCATTCCCCCACTTCATAAATGGCCATGGGGACAAGACCGAGTAGAGACTTTCTCCTATTTGATAGATCATCGAGGCATTTCTTTGGCATTCTTCGCATTCCCGTATGAAGTCCTTCGCATCTTTCTCCATTTCAGTCCCAAGCATCTGGCAAGCGGGCCGTCGAAGGTCCTCTTTAACAATGCCCCTTCGAACAAGCTTAATCTAGCAGCCTTGGTGCGCAGAGCTCTCGATTCTTTGGGATCCGAAGGCAATTTTATGATGTTTAAGTAGTATATGCATTTGTTCCTCCAATCCCAAGTTAAGCTAGTTGAGTTTACTTGGGCGTGACCTTCTTTTACCACCGAGTTCATTAGTTGCACTACTGCTCCCGAACTGAATTCATCAGAATCGACCGACGACCCCAAGTTAGCTAGTGCATCGGCCTCACTATTCTCATCTCAAGGTACATGCTGCAGGGTCCATTTCCTGAATTAATGTAGGCTTACCTGTAATTTGTCCAAGTAAGTTCGCATCCATTCTTCTTTTACTTCGAACATCCTGTTAACTGGATTTACGACGAGGAAGAAGTCGCACTTAGCTATAACCTCAGCCCCAAGGCTTTTAGCCAATTCTAGACCTGTAATCATGGCCTCAAACTCGACATCACTGTTATCCAATTTCACAGTTCTAATAGATTACCTAATTACATTTCCCGTAGGCAGTTTTAATACGATACCAAGCCCGTACCTCTTCGCATTCGAGGCGCTATTCGTGAAATGGGTCCAGATTCCTGAAGCAGTCCCCGAGGTCAACTGTAATTCCCTTTTGTATTTGGGTATTAAGGTCGGCGCAAAGCGGGCCACGAAGTCTGCCAAAATCTAAGATTTTATGGCAGTTCGGGGTCGATACTCGATAGCGTACCCGCTAATTCCCACAGCCCATTTTCCCAACTGTCCTGAGAGCTCGAGCTTATGCATGATGTTCCTTAGCGAGTAAGAGGTCACGATACATATGGGGTGGCATTGAAAGTACGGCTTTAGCTTCCTGGAGGCGCTTAGAAAAGCGAGCACCAATTTTTTCAGGTGAGGATACCTAGATTCGACCTCGCCTAGAGTTCTACTGACATAGTAAATAGAGAATTGTGTACCTTCTTCCTCCCCGACAAAGACTCCACTTACTGCCACCTCGGAAATCGCCAAGTAGAGGTATAGTTGTTTGTCTATCTTCGGAGTGTGTAGCATGGGTGTACCCGATAGGTATCGTTTAAGTTCTTCCAAAGCTTTCTAGCATTCTAGGGTCGAAGAAAAGTTATTCTTCTTCTTTAACAATGAGAAGAATTAATGTATTTTGTCCGAGACCTCGAGATGAACCAGCCCAGGGCGGCTATATGCCTGATTGATTTTTGGACGACCTTGACGTTGTCTACCACAGTGATGTCCTCTATGGACTTGATTTTGTCGGGGTTGATCTCAATCCCTCAATTAGATACCATGAACCCGAGGAATTTTCTCGATTCCACCCCGAATGCGCATTTCTCCGGGTTCAGCTTCATATTGTATTTCTTCAATATGTCGAAGATCTCTTGCAAATGTTCCAAATGGTCTTCTGCTCGCATGGACTTGACCAACATATCATCAATATATACTTCCATTTATTATCCTATCTATTCTTTGAACATCCAGTTTACTACGCGTTGATAGGTGGCATCGACGTTCTTTAATCCAAACGGCATTACATTATAATAGTAGGTTCCAAATTTAGTTATGAAAGAAGTCTTTTATTGATCGCTCGGATCCATCCGAATTTGGTTGTACCCGGAATAGGTATCGAGAAAGCTGAGTATCTCATGCCCGGTCGTCGCGTCGATCATCCGATCGATGTTAGGCAAAGGGAAAGAATCCTTAGGTCACACTTTGTTTAGGTCTTTGTAATCTACACACATTCTTAGCTTATTCCCTTTTTTTGGTCACTACCATTACGTTAGCTAACCAATATGGGTATTTAACTTCCAGGATGGACCCTATTTAAGGAGTTTGGATACCTCATCCTTGATGAACGCATGCTTGATCTTGGACTGCGGCCTCCTCTTCTACTTAATTGGATGGAACTTCGGGTCCAAACTTATCTTAAGAGTGGTTACCTCATGTGGGATCCCTATCATGTTAAGATGGGACCAAGCGAAACAATCTATGTTAGCTTTAAGAAAATTAATGAGTTTTTTCCTGAGCTCGGGGGTTAACCCCGTGCCCAGGTTCGATCCGGTAGGTGTTCGATTAATATGACTCGCTCCAACTCTTCGACTATCAATTTGGTGGTGTCGGTGTCATCAGGAGCTATGAATAATCTCGGGACAACTCTGTAATCATCCTCCTCGTTTATTCCTCGTTCCTCGGTTCGGCGTAGACTGACATCAGCGATTGCTATTTAATTTTTTTCTTTCTGGTCGGCTCTGCATTCCTTGATGTCGATCGCCTCTCTTTTTGTTCCTTGTGGGGTGACGTCCGAACCCATTTCTCCTTTGGTCTGCACCGTATGGTTGGTACGAATCCCGAACCAGCCTTGGCTCATGATCAACGACTCTCTTAGACCCGTCGTCGGCACTGATGGGATAAACAGACCTAGAAGGGGCTCCGAGTTGGTCGTCCTCAACCTTGATCTACGACTGGTACCTATTGTGGACGTTGGCCCAAGTCACCATCGGGTAATCTACCAAATGATGTTTTAGTTGTTGTGAATCCATGGAGCTTCGGGGGTTAAGCCCATGAGTGAATGCCTGAACGGCCCAATTATCTGCAACCGGAGGCAGGTTCATCTGTTCCATCTGGAACCTTGACACGAACTCCCTGAGCATCTCATTGTATTTTTGTTTAGCCTTGAAAAGGTCCAACTTTGGTCTCGATCTTGATGGCCCCGGCATGGGCCTTCACAAAAGCATCTGCAAGCATAGTAAACGCGTCAATGGAATTTGGGGGTAAGTTGTGATACCATATCATCGCTCCTTTTGACAAAGTCTCCCCAAACTTCTTCAGTAATACCAACTCAATTTCATTATCTTCCAAGTTGTTCCCTTTGATTGCGCATGTATAGGAGGTCACGTGCTCATTCGGATCCAGGGTTCCATTTTATTTAGGGATATCAGGCATACGAAGTCTCTTTGAGATCGGCTTCGGTGCCACGCTCGAAGGAAAAGGTTTCTAGATAAAATCTTGGAATCCGACCCTTTCAATATAGGGGGTGCTCCCTGGATTTGATCAACCCTGGAATTGTATGTTTCCACCTTCTTGTCATTGATCTCAATTTTCTTCTCACCTGACTCTACCCGCTTCGTTAATGCTTCAGGCATTTTCATTATCTCGTGATGACCCCGGGCTTAGCTTCACCCGGTCTCTCGGTGATCTGTTCGTTTCTTATGATGTTTTCCCAGGATTATTCAAGCTCAACCCTGTTGGGGGCGTGCCTTTGATTTTGTAGCTGCGCCTATCGGCTCCTATTGAGCCTGCAACATTTCGTAGATTAATCGTAGGCTTACCACATCACCTTTGCCTTCGAGCGTTTCTCGAGTTGTTGGTCGGGGGCCCCCGCGAATATTGTTTTCGGGATCAGTTGCAGATTGACGTCGATGTCCACCTGTGAGTTAGCATCGACCGGATCGGCAACCGGGACACCATTGGTAGCAGGAGGCACCTCGATGCTAGGCACCAAATTATTATTTTTGCCATGATGGCCAGACTCAGTGTCAACGATCAAGTGGGCAGACTGAGAATTCGACATTTTTAAGCTGACTTGAAATTAAAAGTTTAAAGAACAAGTGTAAAATAGAGTGTGTTATGGAGATTTGAATCAAATCACCATTATTATCCTTAGCCATGGTGGGCGCCAAACTGTTTAGCCTTACCCGGATAACAATTAAATTTGTACGCGATTTTAAGGATACGTGGATTGATTACATACAAGTAATCAAGAATATTAGATAAACGAGTTAAAGACAAAATAAACGACCAAACAAGTTGTAATGTTATGTAGCCCAAACTTAGGTTGAACAATAATGTTGCCAACGGTCTGACCCTTGGCTCGAGCCCAATTGTGAATGAAGAACAGAACAGTTAAATAAGCGCTTTTGCAGTAGCTAGAAAGCATAAAATAAATTTGTATTTCCTTGATTCGCGTGTTACAATGTGTGTTACAAAAGAAAAAACTTCTCCTTTATATAGTAGGAGAGTTTCATCTCTAGTACAAGTCAAAATAGATAAAAATCTTTCTTTTTCGTTAATTACTAATTGTAACCGACATCGAGCGAGATGTGCGCCATAATATCGGTTAGGTACGATTGTCACGGCCCTCTATCCGTCGTGTGTAACCGTTTACCGTATTTTCCGAGGTTTTAGAACATGTTTTAGGTCCGGAGAGCGCCGCTTTATTATGCTCGATGATGAACACATCATTCACTTTCCATGGGTCTCGATACAAAGGGCTCCCAGCCTCGATTTTGATCTCGTGCCTCCATGCCCTTCTTCCGTTTACTTTACCGGCAAATCGGGGTATGCATTGTCCCAATTTTACGTGTATACAACTATGTCAATATATTATTTTAGCATTCAAAATCCTAGTTTAGATTGCTTAACAAAGAAGTGATCATGTGCGCTCTTAATTTGGGGAAGCTTGTAAGAATGATTCGTAAGTCCTAACCAATTTTCATTCTTCTTAAACCTATTTTCGAAATCGTAGATAAGTTAAAACTGCTACCTTTAGTGTTAGTCCAAGTCACTGCTTTTCTTGTTCGACTTGCTTTTGTGATATTGTCTGATTTGCTATTTTATTGGTTTCAGATCACTAGATATATATATATATATATATATATGGAATGTGTATAATATTTTCCCCGCTATATTCGTAGTCTAGTAAACTCTGTAATAGTTCTCACGTTTGAGTTAACGGCAATGTTGCTTGGTTAATTACGCAACTTCAACACTTGGAAACGTACAGATCATTCGAAGATTATTCCAAAGGAAAAGAATGTCAACTGCGAAACTGTAGTTCAATTTATTCATTAGAAAAGAAAGACAAACTGAAATAAAAGTTGAGGCCTTATAAATTAAAAATGTTCGTGCAAATGATTTTTTCCATTAAGGTACCATGACCTCGTTAGGGTTTCTATAAATGTGGTTGCTTAAAACTAGTATTCGGTTCTCTTTTTATGTAGGTAATGTTTCAACTTCGATTTTTCCTACACTGGTTCATTATCCATTAGCTGCAAAAAGAAAAAAAGGGAAACTTACACAAATGTCCCAAATAAATCTCAACTTACCAACCTTTAGCCATTCATTATAGACTTATCAAAACTAGCCAACAAAAATTGAAAAACCAAATATTAGGGTTCTTTCGCTCAATGGGTATAGTTGAAATTCATTGAAAATATATAGATAAGTCAATATACAAAAATTGAGGAAGATTGGAGGTGATTTGGACTGGTTTTGCATCAAAATTCGTAACTAAATCGAGTTCAAAAAAGTCTTCTGCGAAACATGTATCACGCATGTATCTCACACACAGGTATACATGAATATACATGTGATACACAATTGATACAAATATGATACATATGTGATACACAAATGATACACAGTGTGATACACATATGTTATTCATGTTCAGTTTTTACTTCTAATTTTCAATTCAAACCACCTCAAAACTTTACCAAATCGTCCCAAAGCTGATATTCAAGCTCCTTTAGTTGTGCCCAATCTATTCTCATAACACCCACTCAAAACAAAGCAAAAATGTGATATTTTTTTGTTACAAATAGCTAATTGGCTAATTTGGCTAATATTAATAATATTTTATTAATTGGCCAATTTTATAATGAGCTACTTATAAATGGACATAGATGGTAATTTCCTAAAGAAAAAAGGGGAAATCGAACTTCGATTTGGACTGTTGAAAGTGTAACTACAATCTTTTGTATCTATATGATATTCAAATTCATATGTTTGAGGAAAATCGAACGACAAAATTAAATAACATATACAAATATACGACTTTTATATATA
>ML268258.1:87177-140175 GCA_005239495.1 Nicotiana undulata | reverse complement strand
GGAAGATGTTGGTGCACTCCATTTGCTTCGGAGTTGCTTGTTTGGTTAGTATGATTTAGACGTTGGTATGGCGGGACTCTGTCCCGACCTTTACGACATTTATGTACTCTTAGAAGCTTGTAGACATATGTCGTGTATGTGAAAGATTGTACGGCCTTGTCGGCCTATGTTTTGAGTTTATAAATGATTATGTTGGCCTATTAGGCTTGTATATCACGTGTATAAGATGATGTAATGAGAAAGATACGTTACGTTGGTGCTCGGTTGAGTAAGGTACCGGGTGCCCATCGCGGCCCATCGGTTTGGGTCATGACACTCGACCCCTCGTAGGAGCTGTAGCAGGAGTGTCAGGCTACTGAGCGGAACCAAGGGAAGCATGCGTCCTCGCCATCTGCGAGAGAGTAGAATGGAAACTCAATCAGTACTGAGAATTCATATCGCACGACAGAGATGAAGAAATGTGGAGTTATCCTAACTTTGCAGCCTCTGGGGGATAAGTACAGACGTCTCCGTACCGATCCCTCAGACTCTACCAAGTTATCCGTGAGTTGTGAGACCTAAGCAACCTAGAGGTCTGATACCAACTTGTCACGACCCGAAATCCCACCTTTCAGGATGTGACTGCGTCTAACGTTGAACCCGCTAGACAAGCCAACGTGCACAGATAATCTAACTTTTATAACCCAATTCGGCAGTAGCAAATAAAATACCTTTAAAAATCTTAATAGAAGTAACGAAACGCTTTAGAATTTTAGCAGCGGAAATGTAATAGAAATCCGAAAATGCAAAGTGAAATGGCAAAATACACAACGTCGCATAAGCCCAAAACCGGGGTTTCACAACTCACGAACTGTCTAAATAAAGTGTTAAATACATAGTCTGAAAGAAATACATCATTGTCTTGAAACTGGGGAAAAGATAAGACAATAAGGAATCCAAAAGCAGGAGAGACGCCAAGGCCCACGAACGCCGGCGGGTATACCTTAAAGCTCTGGGTGGACTGAAGGTGACTCCTTCAATGCGGTCCACTGGGTTCGGATGCGAGGTCTGCACAACATCAAAAAGTGCAGTGTAGCATCAGTACAACCGACCCCATGTAATGAGTAAGTGTCGAGCCTAACCTCGGCCGAATTAGTGACGAGGCTAGACTTAGAAACAACGTTAACCTGTCCTATTTTACAACTCAAAGCAGGGGAAAACAAGGCAAAAGATAGGCAGACAAGTATGGGATACGGGAGCAGTAAAGGGGAACAAGTGAAATGAAACAGTTAAGTTGACATATAGAAGTAAACAAGGGAGGCAATTTAACACAATAGCTAACGAAACAAGTACGAATACCAGAAATGTAAATAATGGCACGGCATCACCCTTCATGTTTTTTCTCTCTTCCTCACAATGCGATGTATAATGTGAAATAGTATAAATCATTGCACGGCATCACCCTTCGTGCTTTTACTCTCTTCCTCACAATGCAATGTACAATGTAAGGCAATATAAATCATGGAACGACATTAACCTTCGTGTTTATAATCAATGCAAATCATGGCATGACATTAGCCTTCGTACTTATAATCAATATGAATCATGGCACGGCATCACCCTTCGTGCTTTACACTCTTTCTCACTATGCAATGTAATCAAATACCATGGCACGGAATCACCCTTTGTTATTTACACTCTTCCTCACCAAACAATGACAGTTAAAATGGCAAGGAATACAGCATAGTGGAAATACATTTCAATATCACCCGGCAAGGGGAAAACATCAATCAATATCACAACAATTGTCCGGCAAGGGTCTCAGCTATAACCAATCAATTCAAATATAGCCTTAACAGTTGGATTTTCAATCAAACCAACACATCATAGGTTCATCAACCAAGATTCCCAACAATAACGGCCTCCATGTAGAGACAAGTTCATAATATAACGAACATGGAAGTAATAACAAGATTTTTATTAAAATTAGACTCACGGGCATGCTTGACACACAATGCATAGGTACTCGTCACCTTACTTATGCATTGAACATGATAAACACTTAGCACATAGCATACAATACCTATTCCCTCACCAAAGTTAGGCAAGACACTTACCTCGAGTCCAAAATATAGCAATCAACCCTCTAACACTGTCTTTCCTTTTGAATTCAACTCCGGAACAACAATATCTAGGCATCATTAACTTAGTATATCAATAATAACTCAATAACATAATCCCATAGCCTAATTACACAATTCCTATCATTCTTCCAAAATTTCCAAAATTCGACCCCAGGCCCACTTGGTCCAAACACGAGGCTCGGACCAAAACCCGATCACCCATACCCCCACGAGTTAAAGTATATAATTTGTTTTGAAATCCAACCTCAAATTGAGGTTGAATTACCCAAATTTCCCAAAAACCTAACTCTACCCAAAACCCCTAATTTCTACTTTGATTTTAGGATTTTAGGCCTAGATTCTAGTGATTATGGAAGAAAAGTGGGAAAATGGAGTTGGAATCACTTACCTATAGAGTTATGGCAATGGAGTTCTTCAAAAATCGCCTAAGGGAGGAGTGGGGAAGAAGAAGAGGGTGAAAAATAAGAAAAATCCCGTAATGGGTCTGTTTTGGACTTAAGAAAATCACTGGACGAAATTGCCCTCTGCGATCACAGAAGGAAGGGCGTGATCGCAGATGAGAAATTGAGCAACCCTATGCGATCGCAGAAGGGGACATGCAATTGCAGACCTAGCGGACTTCACCTTCTGCGATCGCAGACTAGCTACGCGACCGCAGAGCAACTACCCCAACCCCCACTCCAGACCGCATACACACTATGCGATCGCGGAACTAACTATGCGATCGCATAGTGTCACAGAACCTCCCCCACCTTACTACACTATGCGATCGCGACTCAGCCTATGCGATCGCATAGTGTTAAACACCAGACACCAGAATTTCACTCCAACACCATATTTTTACACTTTAACTCACCCCGTTAGCTACCCGAAACTCACCCGAGCCCTCGGGTCTCAAAACCAAAAACACAAGACTTCCAAAACATCATACAGACTTATTCAAGATTTTAAATCACCAAAATATCACCAAAAACAAGGGATTAAACCTCAAAACTCACAGAATTTCCTTAAAACTTCATAAAGCTTAACTTTTCCAATTTAATTCGAACCACGTCATTTCAAGTCCGTTTTACACCAAATTTCACAGATAAGTCACATAACATATATTAAACTTGTTCCGGGATCTGAAACCATAATACGGGCCCGATAACACGATTTTCACATCAAAGTTCATTTTCAAAAACCTTTATTATTTCCAGAAAATAATTTTCTTTAAAAATTTATTTCTCGGCCTTGGGACCTCGGAATTCGATTCCGGACATACGCCCAAGTCCCACATTTTCCTACGGATCCCCCAGGACCGTCAAAACACGGGTCCGAGTCTGTTTACATTATTACAAAAATCCATTTTCATCAAATTTTCACATAGAAGCTTCCCGGCTACATGTCCGGGCTGCGCACGCATATCGAGATGAGATTAACGGAGGCTTTCGGAGCCTCGAAATACAGATTTAGCTGAATTTACTTAGGATGACCTTTTGGGTCATCACAGTATCTTTTTGATGATGTACATATCCTAGAAAAACACAAGCTTGTGCCTTGGGATCAAACTTGTTTCTATTTTGTGCTAGGGTAGAGACATAGCATAGGCATTCAAAAGACTTGAGTTGTTCATACCGTGGACTCTTCTTAAACAAAATCTCATAAGGTGTTTTCCCCTATAGAAATCTGGAAGGAAACCTGCTAATTAGATAGGCAACAATCAAAACACACTCTCTCCAGTATTGGATAGGAACATGTAACTAAAAATGCAATCTTCTTCACACCTCCAAAAGGTCCCTTTGCTTTTGCTCAACTACCCCATTCTATTGGGGAGTTGCTACACATGAAGTCTCATGTAAAATACCTTGGGACTGAAGAAAATCAGACTGAAAGGATCTCTTTCCTAGTTTTATTGCATTGTCAGATCTGATTCTTTTAATTTTCCTTGAAAATTGTCTCTCCACCATAAGTAAGAAAGATTGTAAGGTTGTAAAAGCATTGATTTTGGAAAATAAAAGAAAAGTCAAAGTGCCCCTACTAAAATCATCAATCACAGTTAAAAAATATTTATATCCATTGTAAGTGGCACTTCTGAATGGTCTCCATACATCAATATGAATAAGATAAAAAATTCTATGTGTTCTGATTTGACTCAAGGGAAAAGGCAGTCTAGTTTGTCTGGCTTTAGGGCAAATATCACACACATAATTGAAATTTGAAGGAAATTGAATAAAATGAAGACTTTTAATTACTGAAAATGGAATGCATATTTCTGTACTGGAATTAGAAACAGAACCAGAAACTTTGCTAGGAACTAGAATGGAATCACTTCCTTGTGGAATTGAAAATACATTAGTATTAAACTAAAACCAAAATCTATCCTAGGTGTATTAGGCTTCAGCAGGTACAATCCTCCTTTAATTCACCAAAAACTTGTTCCCTTCTCATTGAAGGGACTTGCATGATGCATCCAGTAGAAGTTAGATTGAGTGAGCATTGAAACTGGACACACAACTTATGAACTGAGAGAAAATTATATTTGAAAGAAGGATCATAAAGGACCCTTTCATGAACCATATCAGAATGGGAACACTACTTATGTGTGTGACATATAATTGAAAAGAATTATGTAAGCTAATATGTACAGGAACAGGAAGTGGATCTAAAGTTAAGAAACAACTTGAATCAAAACACATGTGCTCAGAATCCCATGAATCAATGATCCAGGTTTTTGTGTTAAATGCAGCCAAACAAGTTCCGGAATATTTAAGTATAGTACCAACCACTGCATTTGCATTGATTGCAGTTCCTGGCGTTGCTGTATTTCCAAGTTGTGCCTGCTTGATTAGGTTCATCAACTCAGACACTTGTTCCTTGCTGAAAAACGGAGTTTGAGGTATTCCATCATTGCTTTGAGTGGTCCCGTTGTCATTTCTTGTCCTTAAATTATAACATTAGCCTTGACCTATGTTGATCTGGTGAATTGAAAATCATCTGGAACACCATTTAGCCTGTAATAATTTGCCCTGATATGTATAGTCCTCATGCAATATGTACAAATGACATTAGGATTGGATTTTGCGTTCCTTCCCTTAGGTGTCTGTTATGTGCTATTGATCTTTTGTGAGTTAGTTCATGACTTCAGTTGTGACTGATTGTTGTATCTCTGTGGAGCCTTACCTTGAAATCCTACCATGAATTACGAAGCATCGACATTGATATGTGTCTTGCATTTATCTCGCTTTGGTTCTCATCTTTTAAGAGTAGTGAGTAAGCAAAATCTATTCAAGGCAATGGATTCATCATAAGGATGTTTCCTCTGGCTTGGGAATAGACATCATTTAGTCCCATTAGGAGTTGAATGATTCTTTGGTCTTCTAGGAACTTTGCGGCTTTCCTTTTTCCATCACAAACATAGTCGCAAGAACAGACTAGGTGAGAGTTGAGTGAGTCAAGCTCATCCCATAATTTCTTAAGAGTGGTAAAGTACCCAGCAATATTGTTGTTACCTTGAACTAACGTTGATATTTCCTTTTGCAGTTGGTACAATTTGGCTCCATTAGTCTGCCCAAATATGTGTTCAAGGTTGTTCCATAAGTTTTTTGCAAATTTTGAATAGATTACATTGCCACCTATCTCTTTGGATAAAGAGTTCAAAAGCAAGGAAGTCATCATGAAGTTGCATCTGCTCCATTGAGAGTAATCTTTTGCATCATGCTTTGGCTCCTCACACGCACCATTTATGAAGCATATCTTGTTCTTGGATGAAAGAGCTATAAAATTGATCTCCTCCAACCTGCAAAGCCTCTACCATCAAAATGTGCAGTAACAAGGCTCAAACCAGGAGCATCAGAGGATGAAGGACGTAAGGATAGTTCACATCCTGTAAAACTATTTGATTGGTGGAACCAGAGACAATAGGAGTAGAAAGAGTCGAAGGAGCTTCTTTTCTTGACATGTCTGAATACTAAATTTTAAGATAAAACAATGGATCGAGCTACTGATGCTCTGATACCATGAACGAAAAGAAGAACGAATTGTCCAAAAAAAATCTCTGCCTTGTATTGATAATGTAAATGTCTATATATATATACAGAATTATCCTACTGTAAAATATCAAATAAAGAATATTCTTATACATGTGTACTACTCCTATTGTTTGTTGTGTAACAGAAAAACTGCAAAATATTCATTCCCCATGTGCTCACGTGAGAAGCACGTGGGCTTAACTTCTTGGAAGCTTCCTTATGTACATGCGTATGACATTGATCATAAGGCTGGGAAGAATGGATAATGAGCCTCCATGATCCTTCCACGTGTAAGGTTGAGGCAAAGATGATAAAACACTTGAGGACTTTGACATAAAGAAATCCGAAAAAGCTAAGTGTTTGTCTGAAAAATTTTCTTCTTCGTCCTTCTTCAATGCTTTCTCGACTTTTTTATTTTATGTGTAAGAATGCTTCTCTTCATCAAGAAGTTTGAATTTAGTGTTGCACAGTCGAGTTCTCTTGTTGTTTTAGGTAATTGTGAAAATTAAAAATTAGTGTCACACATGAAAATATGCACTTATTTTTTTATTATGTTTACAAACAACAACCCATATGTAGTTTCCTAAATTCAGTTAGCAAAATTCTCAACCCCACCTCCCCACGTCTAAGCTGGAAATGATCACTATGTTTGTCGTTACAATGCATAAAAAATCTAAAAGCTTTAAAACTGTTACACTTGGGAACCTTTTAAAAGTTAGCTTCTCATTGAAATATGGAATCATAGTGGAAGAAAGTTGGCGTGAAAATATTGCAAAGAGGCTTAGACTTGATTTAAAAAGATTGGATTTAAAGTAGCGAGTCTTTCCGAAATAGTCTCTCTGTCTTTTAAAGGTACGGATAAAATTTGCGTACACTCTATCGTCCCCATTATGGGACTATATTGGGTATTTTATTATTGTTGTTGGATTTAAAGAAGTGCATATAATAGTTCCGAAAATGTGAAATTTGAAATCTCTACCTTTAGGTTTTTAAACTTGGGTTGAGTTGGGTTTTTTTTTTGGTAAAAATAGAACGGGCTAGTCAGTTTTCGGACTCGTCATTCAAAACTAGCCAGCGTTTGCAAAGTCATTGAAAAATAATCACTATTTTGCTGTAACACGGAAAGTTCCAGCATAATATACTGGAGATCGGTGCACCTGTGTATGAACTTCCAGAATATTATACTGGAACTCCAACACGCGGAAAGTTACAGCATAATATACTGGAGATTGGAGCACCTGTGTATGAACTTCCAGCATATTATGCTGGACCGGTATATTATACTAGAACTCTAGTATATTATGTTGGACCGGTATATTATGCTGGAAGTCCAGTATATTATGCTGGAACTTCAGTATGATTTTGAATAATTTTTTTGTTCATATTTATCTTTACATGAAAAGTGATTAAATTTCGATTACTTTTGAAATTGTATCTATTTTTGAATGAACACTTGTAAATATGACTATTTTTAAATTTCTCCCTTTTTCTTGATGTCATGGATTGGGTTCCGGAGTGAGTGTTGATTTGGGTCAGTTTAAGCTTTTTCGGCCAAGACGTCACCAATTTTTGGTTTAAGCAAACTCCTAAAAGATATTATAGGAAATTTGATGAAAGTTGAGGCAAAATTATCAGCTATAAGTTGAACGATGTTTTTTGTAATTAAAACCTCTATTTATTTAATCCAAACTTTAAAAATCCTCCTGCCTAGACCGAATTGTTTCCGTCGAAAAATATGAAGTAGAACCAGCAAGAAGCTCAAGCCCAAATCATGTGCTCGGATCCTCAACTTTCCACCAAGTTGATACACCTTTGAGGCCTGCAAATTCACTCACCAAATCTGAGGGCTAAGTCCACTATCCTATGAAAAATTAACCCAAATAGTTGTTCACCTTATCGCTTAAATTAAAAAAAGTCAATAAATATAATATATATATATATATATATATATATTATGTATTATATGTGTATAATAGTGTACGATTGATATATAATCCATGCATATGGCTAAAAAAAAAAACTATGGCCGTCTATTAAGTGTTTGTATTATTTAAGTGACGCCAAAATAACTTTTAAGCTATAAATTAGGAATTTTATCTTTTAACTTTTGACTTATTATTTTCATCTTAGTTTAAAAACAAGTGCTAAAAAATTACTTTTTTATTCTATCCAAATACTATAAAGTGACTTAAAAGTAATTTTGGCTTAAAAGCACATCAAAGAAGCCAATCCAAATGGGCTCTTATCTCATGGGAATTGCTCATCGGTGCATATCTCTCTAAATTAATCAAGTCTACCATGTACCGCATGTTATATTAGTAGCTATAACACGCCAATTAAGGATGCCAACCATTTTATCTGAATTTTCCCCACCTTTTTTTATGCTAAACTAGTAAATTTATCCGTGCTTTGCGCGGAATTTAAGAAACATCAATAAAAGAATTTTAAAAAAAATTGTCGAGTTAATTACAAATATATATTATCCATCTTTTTATGAGAAAGAAAATCGCCAATATATAAAATACATTTGATTTTTTTAGTTTATTTGTAGCAAATAATCTATGTGATGTATAGTTAATTGTATACTATCAATGAATATTACTTAAGTTTTATCTATTTAAGAAAGTCCAAGACCAAGAAAATTAAAACCTAAAATTAAAATAAAAGTTGCATAGATTCTTAAAGCTACCAATTATGCAAATAAAAGTTGTATATTGAGAAGCTGAAAATTTATGAGAAAAAATATATACTTTTCGACAAAAGATCATTAGAAAGACCTTTTCCTCTTACTTTGCATGTTAAAACTTTTATTCGGTTAATATATTGTATTATTCTAGTCGTTAAAGCATGATTTTATGCGATACATTTAATTGAGTAACTGCAATATTAAATTAGAGATGTCAGACTTTAAAGAATAAAATTCACCAAATATTCACAGGAGTGATTAATTTATTTAATTAAAAAAATCTTTCAATAACATTAATTTATTTAATTAAAAAAATCTTTCAATAACACACTTAATAAGCTAAGATAAGTATAAAAAATAATTGTGGGTAAATTCCAACATTAAAATAATGAGTATTGTGCAAGTTGATTATGAACTTCACTAAGATTTCAATCGTCGATAGTATAACATGAAAATAAAAAACACTTTATTTCATAAAGTTAATAACTCGTTTTAAACTAATGAAAGCCTACCCTATTCACAGTATTAAATTTTTTATCGGTAATAACCTATTATTACATGTGATTTCTCAATTAGTTAGATTACATTATATGTTAACTTAAAGTTATCTACAAATTGTCAAAGTCATAAATTAATGCCTAATTCAAAAAAGTTCATTGAAGAAAAGAAATGGGGACAAAAGAATTAAGAACATATAGAAAAATATATTTATAAAAATGATAAATCTATATATAACAGGAAAAAAATACATTAGAATCTCACTTCGATATCGGATAAAATCACGACTCAAAGTTATTCCAATTGTAGAGTATAAATATAAAAAATAAAAAAACAGATATCAAGATCTCTATGCATTATTTGAAAAAAAAATCACGACTTCAACTTATACAACATAAACCTAAAGATGACAAAATCAAAGACCATCAATGAGAATTGTGAAATAAGATTTACTTCGATCTTCACCTAATTATTTGACACTTTCACTTAAACATTCTTCTTAAGATTTACACATGTATGGAATACATTTGTGCATTTACCTTGAATAAAAAACAAAGAATACAAATTATACCACATCTTAGTATAATTTTTCTTTTCCACTACAAGCTTTGACATAGAAATAGCTCAAACAATTATAAGCAAAATATAAAGTTGGTATCAATTATGTTTGTTCAAAACATAGAAGTCTTTGTATAGGTACATATGGAGGAACATATAATAAATTATCATAAACTTAAACATTAAATATTTAGAGGTTATGAATATGAAAGACATGAGAGTTATTGAGATTATTAAAAATATAGGGTATGAATATAAAGAGGTTTGAGTTATGAAGATAAAATTTATAATATAAAATAAATGAAAAAAAGAGATGAACCCCCCCCCCCCCCCCCCCCCCCCCAAAAAAAAGGAGAAAAAAGATGAATGTGTTTCTTGGCTTAGGAGAGGTGCCACCTCACTTTTCGGTCGCCCACTTTTGTATTATATATAGATTGTTCTTTATTAAGAGTGACTGGTCATAAGGTGCGCGCGTTGTTCGTGTATTCATGCCAATGAATATAAAATTCTTAAAAATTATATAAAAATTATATTAATGTGTCCTAAATCATAAAATTAAATTAAATGAAAGCCTTCATGCTTTTAATATAGATAGATAGATAGATAGATGGATGGATAGATAGATAGATAACTACATATATACATACATACATATATACATACATACGTAGACATGAGTCTTACATAATTCAAATAGAAAACTTTAATAAAAAAATTAGGTAATTTAAAGTCTTAATTATTAAAAATTAAATTATATTTCAATTTGTAGTACATTGTTATATCTTTTTGGAATAAAACTTGTTCAACAAACAACCTTGTGGAATCACATAATTATAATATTTGTAATTCGTTTGTTTTATCTGTCATTCACCTAATCATACATTATGCTTCTAGAAAATAATATGTAATATCAAATACATTATATATATATATTTTATAAGTATTTATTAATTAATTATTACTATTATTATTTTTAGTAAAAATAATAATATTTCTCTTGTATCATACATACAAATACTATTTTAAGAGCTATTCAATCCCAGTTTTATTATTATTATTATTGATATTTAATATTACGAAGTCAATTATAAAATTATTTAAATTCTTAATTGGATGTTTTTCAATGCTATACGAAATATACAAATACTAAAATAAACAAGTGAATGGAATAAAAGCTGAAAATAAAAACAGAATTCGTCGTTGACATGCACGAGATCTTTCACATGTTTCCTTTCAATTCTTCTTTCTATGTTTTTTTTTGAGTTTTTTCTCTTTAATATAATTCTCCTAAATTTGAATGGAGTAAAAATAAAAAAACTTTATTAAGAAAACAAACCTAAGTGGACGAATTAAAAAATTAAACTCCTAAATATTAGGAAAATAATTAAATAACTATTCCTAAATATTATAGAAATAAATAAATAAATACTCCTTTTTCAGAAAAATGAAAACACGTTTGTTCATGTAATTAGATCAGTTTTCAATTTTCTTTTGAAAAAACATTTTAAATTCCCTAAAAATGTGAAATTTTTTCATCCACTCACAAAACTTCAAGTTTTTTCCGGTTAAAATACATGTCCAAACTTCAAGTTTCAAATTTAATTTTCGATACAACTTTAAATACATCTTTTTTAAAATTTCAAGCAAATGTGTGTTTGAACAAGTGTAAAATAAACTCTATCTTAGTCCAGTACCAGTGATTTGAAAAAACGATAGAAATCTTGCGCCTAAACGCTAGCATAAAATAAAGTTTCTGATGCTTAGATAAAAGCAGGGGAGGATGTAGTATGCTATTGATGGTTCAATTAAATCTATAACTTTTGACGTGAAGTAAAAAATTATATGTAACAATTCGTTAAAATTGCAAATTTTTTTATATGAACCTACAATTTTAAATATATAACGAGTCAATGCTAAATCTAAAAAGTTCATAAAATTTAAATCCCGGACAGGAAAGGCTAAGTAGAATAGCTGAAAATAAAAGGGGATTTTTTATTTTTTAAAGGAAAAGGTAATTAACCAAGGCAAAAAGAAGAAAAAAAGAGTATGCAGTAACTGTAACTAGTAGAAGCGGAGACGAAATTACAAAGATGGGTCAAAGTAGAGACGTGTTAGCAAAGAGAGGCAGTTGCCTTTCTGACTTGGGCGCATGACATTAGAATTTTCTTTGGTAAAACTAAAATAAGCTCCTTTTTTCCTCTCTACTACAAATTATACTACTAATTTATTTTATTTCAATTCTAATAAATCTAAATTCTTCTCCGGCATACTGCAGCTCGTCAAAATTATACTCCACACAGAGAGAGAAAGAAAGAGAAGAGTGTGTGTGTGTGTGTTTGTTTGTGCGCGCGCGTGTTTAGGTGTGAGAGAAGGAGAGATCATTGAATTGAAAGAAACAGTAAATCTGATTTAGAGATGAAGTCGTCTTTGGGGAAGCTGAAGAAATTTGCACTCCACAATAAGGAGAAGAAGGATCCTCAGATTTTGTTGCATTTGGATGGCCTCTCTCAGGCTTCTCAGGTTTCTTCTTCTTCTTTTCCGCTTTCTTCCTCACTCCCTCTTCCACCATTCCCCAATTAGGGTTTCCGATTCCTCTTTCCTTTGCTTTTACCCGACCCGTTTCCATTTTCTCACTTGCTTTCAATCAAAGTTCCACTTTTTCTTTTTCATAATTCTCCTTCTGTTACTTGTGCTAGTGCTGTTTACGAATCTGATTTATCAGTCAATTATTTCAACTCCTCTTACATCAGCTTTTCATCTCTCTCTCATTTTCCTGTTTCATTACTACTTAATTTTTTAGCTCCGTCGTGCTATGTTCAATTTAAGGTTTTCTTATTTTCCTCTTTTTTTGCAGGATATGAAAGACATGAGAGATTCCTATGACAGCTTACTATCTGCAGCAGCAGCTGCAGCTAATAGTGCATTTGGTACACACTTTATCTGCTATGTTTTTCATCTTTAGTGTTAGTAGCATCTTGCAGAAATGCAGGGTAAAGCTGCTTACAATAGAGAATAGACCCTTGTGGTCGGTCCTTCCCCGGACCCGCGCATAGCGAGAGCTTAGTGCAACGGGCTGCCTCTAAATTGTATTTAGTTACTTCATAAAAAAGAATCCATCTTTAGCTCATCAAAGACCATCAATTTTGTCTTTTCCTTTCGCAGAGTTTTCAGAATCCTTGATGGAAATGGGCACCTGCCTAATGGAGAAAATTGCACTGAATGGTGATGGAGAAAATGGTCAGTGAATAAATGTTTAGGTCTCCTTATATAATTCTATAGTTCTTTTCTTTGTTGGGTTATGCTTGAACAATTAGGCTAGGATCATTTCTACTGCTCAAATAAAGTTATCAGCTAAACCTGTGCTTCCGTGCAAAGCGTATTTGAGCATTAACATCCTTGCTTAATGTATACTTAGATGTTAGGTGAATATAGAAGTTGAAATAAAAGATTGGACCCCACTTTTTGTGCTACCAGTTCTTGTTAATTCCTTTGAACTTTGGATTTGCCCTTTTTAGTGCCTGAGTGAATTACACCTTTCGCATTGTTACACCTTTACCATGCAGGAGCTCTACCTGGTTTCATTGGTTTGGAGTTTTTTATTTGGTATCTAAGATTGTCAATTTGATCACGATCTCCCCCCCACGTCAAATGATATCAGGCATTGTAAAAAGTGTTAATTTCCCGCTGATTGCTGTGTCCTCCCAAGCCCACCCACAGTGAAGCAAAAGGAAAATGGAGTAAAATAAAGTAGTACCAAATGGAAAGAGAAGAGTCACACATTCTTGTCTTAGTATTTTTCAGTGTCTGTTCGAAAATCTGATTGCACATGTATAACATTTGTTTTCTATCCATTTCTGTTCCCTTTTTGTTTGCTGAGTTTTTCAGTTCCTCTTTCTCTGTGGCAGAAGTTCTTTGAGATGTTCCTTTCGCTGCATATGCATGTAATCTACCGTTTAAAAGTGAACTTGCCCATAATTCCTCATTCTGTTGTGTGATTATTTCCTTTGTCAAATACTATCTATATGCAGGCAAAGCACTGTCAATGTTAGGAGGAGTACAATTAGAACTTCAGAAACTCGTCGACTGCTATGTCAGTGGCATTCTTTCTCTCATTAATAATTCTTCTACCAAATTATATTGAATGTGTTATGACTTTTGCTTTTTGTATTGCAGCGTTCGCATATCATCCTAACTATCACAAATCCATCTGAATCTCTTCTTAGCGAACTTCGGAAAGTGGAGGTTTGTTCTTTTGTGATTCTGTTATTCACCTCTACATCTTCCTGATAGTGGTACAAATTCTGGGAATAATCAAAATTCCAGATTCAATATGGGACAGTTTAATATTTTTTCATTCATTCCCATCCTAATCAAAGAAGACTTTTTTCAAAATTTTTGGTTGTTTTCTGTATTTGATGAGCTGTAAGATAAAAAGGCACTTTTCTCAATTTTCTCAATTATTTGATAATTATTTATAACTTTCCTCAGCTTTTCCCTTTCTCTTTATTGATTATTAACTGTATCAGTCTTGATGTTTATGCGCTTTATTTTCTTATCCACAATTTAGATAATAAGAAGGCTAAATGAGCTGTACCTTTTCAATAGTAAAGTATTTTCATTTCCTTCCCTTCTCTTCCTCAATAAACCCCACTTGTACCAATCATTGTGCTGCAACCAATTAACTAACCAAGAGTTGTTGGATCTGTGCAATTTTTTCATATTAATTCAGCCTAACATGTTCCTGAAACGAATGAGATGTAGTGAGGTTAATGGTTGCCAAATTGTTTCAGCAACTCTGATGTCAAAGTACCAAGAAAATGGTGAAATTTCTTTTAATCTTGTTTTCTTTTCTTTTGAGCCATTGCTTCTATGGTACTTTTGATGCAGGTTGGTTTTTATTGATCTTCATTGCCAGTTTCATCTGATTCCAACAATTTGGAAACTATTAGTTCTTTGGTCCTGACTGATAGTTGTTTCTTTTTAATTGGGTGAAACTTTTGAAAGTAATATCGTTTGATGATGTTTCTTTTCCTTTTTTTTTGTTGTTATTGCCAAAAGAGCTAAATTGGGATAGAATAAGAAAATGTCTACGGTTATGGTCATTCGAATCTAGTAACAAGCTGTGAGACAAATTTGATGATCTCTTAATGCCTTTAACCTAGGCACAACATGAGCTTATATTACAGTTACTTGATAATCTTCACTTCTTCAGTGTATCTCTTTTGCCGCCTTAGTTGAAGATGTCTTGCATTAGGTGCTGTGGTAAAGTTTTAATTGGGTGCACTTGCAGTTGCTTGTATAGATGCACCACAATTGTGGCTTCTTTGCTCTCTGATAGATTTTATATTATCGACAATATCGTTAAACCAGCAATCCCTATAAATATGAGGGCTTGATTGGTTGGGATTAATTCAATTAATTTGCTGATTTCTTTTTCTCATTAATTTGGTTTATTTAATCAGAGTAGTTTTTGCTAATTCTATAAAACATCAACTTTTACAGCTAATAACTAAAACTACTTCTGTGGCTGGTTAATTAAATCAATCTGCTAACCAGTCAATCAGATGACCAAAAACAATTTGGTCGATCAAGTAAAACAGATCCTATTAATTTGCATCAACCGCCAAAAGTCGGTTATTCAGGAGGTTGCATATAGAACACTTCTATGTAAGAATTTTTGCATGTTTCCTCATTACTCAGTGGGTAGAATCCTTTTCCTTAATGCAGGAAATGAAACTGCAGTGTGATGAGAAAAGGTATCCCTCTTCACATGTCTTTTGGCATGGTACAGATATCTATTTTTCTTTGAAAAATTATGTCTTGCTAACCTCAGGCGTGATCTACAGGGAAGTGTACGAGTATATGGCAAAAAGGGGAAAGGGTGGAAAAGGGGAGAACTTTACTTCTCAGCAGTTACAGGCGGCTCGGGAAGACTATGAGGAAATGGCAAGACTTTGCATTTTCCGTGTACAATCTCTGAAGCAAGGGCAATGTCGCAGCCTTTTGACCCAAGCAGTTCGTCACCATGGAGCGCAGGTGTCCTTTTGCATTTTTTAAAGCTCCATTTGTCCCATTATAGGTTATCCATCTTTGTCTTGGATCGGGTAATGACTTGTTTGCCTAATTTCTCTTTTTCTGGAGCAGTTGAATTTCTTTCACAAAGGACTGAAATCTCTTGAAGCTGTTGAACCACAAATAAGGGTGGTTGCTGAAAAGCAACACATTGACTACCAACTTGTTGAATTGGATGATAGTGAGGATGGAGGGAAGAGCTATGAGGCTAATGATGGTGGTGAATTGAGTTTTGATTATAGACAAAATAAGCAGGAACTAAATGATCCTTTCCCATTGAGGGATTCAATGGAGGTAAATTACCATATTGTTATCATATTTTCCTCTGTGGAAGATTATGAACTGCCTTCGTTTGGGTTTAACCTGGAGATCTTGACTGTTGCAGCTTTTGGCAGCGTATCAATTTTTAAATCCTGTTGCCTGCCCTTTGCTTGTAATTAACACAATAAAATTGGCTGACGTAAATATTTTCTAGTTCACGATGCTATACCCATTTTTTATCGTATTGTGTAAAGTGATAGGGTGCTTGCTTTAAGCAGAAAAAAATGTCTTTTGGTTTTCCTAATCTTCTCTATGCATTTCGGCACAAACTGAGTCTTATCCCACTATTACTAAGGCTAGCTAAGCCTTTTTATTACTGCCTCTGTCCTTCAATGGCATTTCATCCTTTGACTAAAGGGAGAGCCGAGAATGGTGGTTATTATCTGTCTTGGTAGCGATATAGGCATTATTGAATTTTGGTTTGAGATGATGAACTTGTTTAATTTGCCAAATGTTTTGATTTTGGTCTAATACGCCTGACTTTGGCAGTTTGATCCAGCAGATGCTCCAAGTGCCCTACTAACCTCTGGGATGGAGGAAGGGGAGGTAACATTCTGTCCTTGTTACTGTTACTGGTACTCAGTATACATATAATCAGCTATATAATTGTCCTATGTGGGTTCTGTAATTTCTTTCAAAAGAGGTTTATTACTGTTTTGAGCTACTTCACACATTGCCTTAGATTTTCGCTTAGATTATCAACTTGTGCGACTTAGCTTATTTAATTTGGAAGACTCATCTTGCAGTTGGATTTTGGCAAACACCAAGAGCAGACTTTTACTAGACAACCTCGTGCAGGCAGTCATTCTGCTCCAATATTTGCAGAGAAATTGGATATTTCTGATAGAATCAAACAAGCACAGACATCTGTCCGCAAATTTCACACTTACGTTTTACCAACTCCAGCTGATGCGAAAAGTTTGAGTACAAGGACAAGTGTTTCCCTTCACTCTAGTGCTACAAATCCTAGTGGAGGAACCAACAATCCCTGGCATTCTTCCCCGCTTAATATGGATAATTATTCTAAATTTGCAGAAGGAAACTTGTCAGCAGACACTCTTGCAAAAGCCCAACCCACTGTTAATAATCTCTCCGCCCCACTACCCCCGCCTCTTGCTGAGGGAACTTCTTTCCCACAATATGATGTACAAAATGGACTTGATGCTAGAAAAATAAGACGACTTGCTTTCTCAGGTCCATTAGCAAGTAAACCTTCATCGAGCAAGCCTTTGTTATCTGCCAGCGGACCTATTGGCTTGGCTGCTGAACGGCCTCTTCTAGAACCTGGATTGGCCTCTGGAGTACCAATAACTCAGCCACCATCAACTCTAGATGTATCCTACAGTGCTTCACCTCCCCTTGTTTCTTCACCAAAAATTAGTGAGCTTCATGAGCTCCCTCGGCCTCCTGGCTTATTGGCCTCCAAGCCATCAAGTTCAACTGCAGTTGGGCACTCTGCGCCCCTAGTCAACAGAAATCGAGAAATGTCTCCAACAAATCAGAGTCCTGTGCTGGCATCAAATACGGGTTCTCCACTACCACTTCCTCCACTAACCATTCCTCGAAGTTTTTCTATACCGTCCAACAATCAGAGAGCAATGGCGCTACATTTAGCCCAGCTACTAGAGTCTCCTCAAAGAAAGGGCAAGGGTGATGTAATGTGCTCTCCTCCATTAACACCTATATCTCTTTCAAACGCTTCAAATTCTGGGCAAATCAGAGGTAAAATATCTTGATTATAATAACTTGGCAACTATATTGTTTCCAGATGGATTATATCTTTTTCCGAGCAAATGATAAATTCTACAGTGAACCTCTGAAAGGGTTACAAGTAAAAAGGAAAAAACTTGTTTTTGGTCTTGCATTGTTTTGATGTGTTGATTGCTCAATTTATTCCTTTTCCCCCTTGTGTTTTGACATCTAAATTTCGGTGGATGCAGGTCGGAGCTGATTTACGTAAGCCTTTGCAGAAAGTGACATTTTTTTTTTCTTTTGGGTTCGGGGTGTAGAGTTTTTTTTCCACAAGCTGGTGTTGCGGGAGTGGGATTTGTACATATGTTATTAATGTAAGTTTTTATTTTTTGTCCATTTGACGTTCTCCATATATCTTACACGAATGTAATGGAAGCACCCTGCCTCAGTTTTGATCTCGTGGTGTTTGATACCGGAGTGTATTCTTTACACTGCCTTCTCCACCCTTTCTAGCGTTTGAAAAGAAAAATCAAATCAAGAATAAATCTCAGTTATGTTCTTAATAAGGAATGTAGTCCAGTAATTATTCAATATATGGTCGATGAGAGGTAGCAAGTAGACTAGTGGGGACGCATAAACTGGTTCTAACCCCATTGTTATGAAAGGAAAATTAGTAGTATAATGTTTAACTGGTGAATTTGAGCACAAGGCAGTTTGTTCATCAAACTCGGGAAAATTCTCTGTGTTTCTAAGTTATTTTCAAGATCATCGCTGCCAAAACATCTATGCGGGAATAAGTGAAGCACGAGATTTATGTGTACTTTGCCATTGAGCTTACAAAATTTATCTCCGACAGGAAGTAAAATGAAATGCAACACACGGATAAATTGAAAGTGAAAACGAGTAGTGTTTTTCTCTCCAGTAATTAGACGCTCAACAAAGTGGAAAACCCCCCACAAAACTTCATTTACGAATTACGAAGTGTTCTTTTTTTATGGTAATAGCGGAAAAAAAGTTAAAAATAATTGTAGCTGGGGTAATTGAACCTATGATTTTAGGAAGGTTTTGAACCCCCTTGATCACTAAACTACACTTTTAGGTTATGTTAAAGAGTTCAAAACTTAATATATAGAGCAGGCCGGCTACGAATTCTCATTTCTCAATATTAAGTTGCATGACTAATATAATCTGTAAAGCTTGAATAATTCAGTAAGGCCTCATTTGTTTGCACTTAATGAGGGTCTGAATCTGAATGAACCAGATGTTAGCCCATTAAGTGCATTTGTTATTTTATTTTTTAAAACTCTGAATAGGTCTGCATGGGTCTGATTCGGTCAGACCTTTGATCGAGTCTTATTTCGTTTNAGGCCTCATTTGTTTTTTTTAAGATTCAGACGTCTGAATCTGAATGCACGTCTGAATATTAAGACGTGGTATGCAGATCTGAACACTGAATGATTAAGACTGTTTGTTTTTCAACATCTGAATACCTATATATATATATATATATATAGGTATTCAGATGTTGAAAAACAAACAGTCTTAATTATTCAGTGTTCAGATCTGCATACCACGTCTTAATATTCAGACGTGCATTCAGATTCAGACGTCTGAATCTTAAAAAAAACAAATGAGGCCTAAATGTCATTTGAAGAAAAGTTTGAAATTTTAAGTGATTACGGACTACTTTTTCACCTGTACTACACATTACCTTGAATTTAGGCCGAAAAGGACAAAAAGGGAAAGTGAAAGTTGATAGAGGAATGTAGAAGTGAAGATAAAGAGGCGAATAGGAGCGAAAAACAACAAGGAATAGGAAATGAAGCTACTCCAATTGGCTCAGCAGTTATGGCTGCAACAACCATGCGCCGGCAATTCCCGCCATTCTCAGCTTCCTCCTCCTACTCATAGGCTCAAAATTCGTACCTTCACACCCCTAGCACTTTCCGACCCTGGTGCTTCCGGTGAGCTTTACACTGTTATAGTCGCATACCAAGTGCCTTGATATTGGTTCCTTCGAAGCAGATTTGAAAATTTTATATACTTAGCACTCTTATAGTACATTATGCGTTACTCAATTGTAGTAGTGGGTGCTAAGTTAGTATAAATAACACTAACACTAGTAACTGATTAAAATTGTCTTACTTATATCTAGAGTTCGTCTAGTTCAAAGCAGTGCATGGATGAGCTAATTCACCACTAGTTCTTTCCCAATGTTGATTTCACGCTCCAATTTGGGGGGAAAAAATGTTATGTAACCTGTCTTTTGCGCTTTTTCAGATTCCACAACCCAGGCCACTCAATTTGATCTTTCGTTAACCGTGAAGGTAGGACTGGGAATGAAAACCAAGCTTTGAATGATATTAATTATTTGTCTTTTTTTTTTTTTTTAAATACTCAGTTCTAGTTCTTCTCTTGTGATTCAGAGGAAAGCAGCAGAAATATCTCCAGACATGAAAGGAACTTGTATATTCCTTGTTGGTGGGCATTACTTTTCTGTCTCCATTTTAGCATTCTCTTTGTTTCTTGTCTCATTTTATCTACGTCGTGTCTCAATCCCAAATTGGTTGAGGTAAGATATATAAATCCCTCGTAGTTATCATACTTAGAATATCTTTGGCTAGCAGCTAGCTTGTCATAGTACTGCAACCTCCTCCTTTTTTCGGGCTTCAGACTGGTTATGCTTTGCAAAAGCCACTAATGCAGATTTATCTTACCCAAATTTGTGTTGCTTTGAACGGACAGGCTTAAACAGCTCCATCAAATCCAACTCGGGAAAACTTCTTGCAGATGCACTGCGCTATTATTATTTTGACAGGTTATAACATTTAAGTTGTTTGCGGGAACTAGTGCTACAATAATAACCATGTCTAGTAACTAAAGTTGTTGCCTTAATCTGTTGCAGTGACAGTGTCGTTGAAGAAGCTTTGGGAGGAAAGGATGCTGTCAGGTCATTTGTGAAGACAGACTTGAGGGGCTTTCGAGACTCAGAAGTGACTTTCTAATGTCCATATGCAGTGTTTTCCAATCTTTTACTGCTTTTCTATGTTGAGATTCATGACCAAAACTACACCTTGCAATGCAGACAGAGGTACTGAAGCAGTTATCGTCCATGGGTCGCCTTGTTGTTGGTGCTGGGAATGGTGCGGTTCAGCGTGCAGCTAATCTGTAGGACCGCTGCTAATTGTATTTTTTCTCCCCTGTCAAACGGGAAGAGGAACAAAAAATATTCACTTGTTCTTGATCACACTTGATGTTTGTAGGGCGCTTATGAGACACGGCATATCAATATGGATTGACGTCCCCTTGGATATGGTAGCCAAGGAAATTGTGGAGGAGAGTTTTCAACCTCCTGCTGCTGAAACAATAAACGGATCATATTCCGAGGTCTATTTCTGATGACTTCCACCCAAAAAGCTAGACAAACCCGAGATATTTTGCTCATATTCATTGTTAATCTTCCTTCTGTCAACCTAATGGTGCCTCTTGTTTGTGGATTTCTTCAGCTGTTGGGCTATGCTGATTTTTAGCCTACCATGGTAACAGGTTTTGACTCAATTAACTGCTATTTATGAAGAAAGCCGTAATGGATATGCTACAGCTGATATATCTATTGCAGTCCAGAGTAATTTGCTATTTTGCTTCATATTCAGTAGCACTAACGTCCCGTTTGCTGTATTTTTAACAGCTTATTTTTCATTTGCAGGGGTTGCTTCTCGGTTAGGCTATGATACACTAGATGCAGTAACCACAGAGGATATGGTTTTGGAGGTAAACATAAAATTCCCGATGAAGTTGGAGGATTTTTTTATATTTTTCGCTAATTGACCGTGTAAGCTTAAATAGACTTTCTATTTTTATGGCGATTTTAGACTCTGAAGGAGATAGAGAGATTGATGAGAGTAAAGAAGTTGATGGAAGAAGCTGCCAGGCCATTTTAGTTTCGATCACAAACAATGCCGACTATCTTGGTTAGTTCTTATCAGCATTGTTCATAAGGGAGTTTGATGATTTCTTTTAATTTCATCCTGCTAATTAACTGGACTTTGGTTTTATATGCCGTTATCATTTAGAAAACCTGAGATTATTCTTGATGTGTCATACCTCGTGCTAGGCTTGCTCTTTTAGATGAAGGCAACCTAAGGCAACCAAACTATCAAGTCACTCGGTCCTTTCATTCATAATATATTTTCTGCTTCTACCAATGTCGGTGATAATACATTAGCTGCATCTAACATTGTGGTATATGGACTCTTTATGGGGAAAAAGAATTCGATCAAATAAAATAGTACATAAAAGAGTGTGCATGCTGAATCCTGTAGTTACATTTGTGGATTTGACTAAGATGATGCTGGGAGTTCAAGAGGGAAGACTAAGAAGAAGATGAAGGAAGGGTGTAGGGAGGAAAAATGGAAGCCGTTAAGGGTTTTTACAGCAAGGACATGTTTTGACGAAGCTGCCCAAGATGGATGTCTGTTTTCAAGGGGAAAACAGTGAAAAATCAGTGTTAATTCCTACTAATTGCAATTAGTCATTTAGAAGTTCAAGTTAAGAAATACCAATGAAATTAAGAATGAGTAGAAAAAGTATATATATTGTTGACCAAAATAATCATATTGAACAAGTCTTAGATGCACAAGTGTGACTTATAACAAAAAAGTTGTAGACATACAATTGAATGCGAGTATTCTATTATTAGAACATCTAATGAAAGATTTTGAAATTATTCGAGTTATTATGTGCAGAATCAACATTTATTGTCTGGAGCCTTAAGTGTTGTGCTGAAGTTGGAGAAAGATGGCTATACTTGAAGCTCTTGTAGTTGAATGACTTCTAGTATTGGGAGAGTAATTCTTAAGCGGCATGTATATTGTGAGTATTGTAAATGTTGTACTTTTTGTGCACCTCTGTATCTTACTGTGGTCGGATGAAACTCTCTTCTAATTGCCAATCTGCAAAATAAGTTTCAACTACTTAATACTTACGTTAAACATTTAGCAACCGAGCAACTCCCATCTCCAAATCTTTGCTTCCATTATATGCAGTTAAAGTTACAGCCTTGTTCTATATAGTAACCATACCCCTGTATTTTTGTTGTTTCAGTTTTTCCTTTTTGTCTTTTTTTTCAATAATAAAAAGGGTACGACGCGCAGCTTGTAAATTTTTCAGCTATACATATTATTGTCCTTGAGATGGTGTGTTTTAAGCAAGAAGTTGGCTAAATTCTTTGACAAATTTCAATATTTAGTTTTGCGTAATAATATTATTTGACCTTTTTTGGTTATTCTTAATCGGAAGCACGCAACTCACACTTAGCGATTCCCTTGCCTATAATTGTAACATGGTCAGGTTTGAATTGGGCAGCGCATAATGCAATGTTGGATAAAGGAATCAACAAAAATAAATCAAAATTCTCTGGATCTCATTAGCAAACGACACCAGAAAATTCATCCTCAGGTTTTGGAGGGGTTGGTGAAGACATAGCATTTTCACATGTGTTTCAGAACATTCAGATTATTTACAATTAAATCCTCAAAATCTGACCTCTTCTGTAGTTGAGTTTCACTCAATTATATATATATATATATAAACTGGGCCTTATCAGAACAATAATACTTTTGGGACGTTTAATCCAGGGTGAACTGGTTATAAAGGGAAGGAGGGATCGAAATATTGCAAAGGTAGTAACATCAATGTAATGCTTAATTATTAGAACAAATAAATTAAGGTACAACTGTGTGGCTGGGTAGATATATACTACGTAGTAGTTTTAAGTTTTAGTTAGGCGTGTTGTTGAATGTAGAAGTCAAATCATTGGTGAAAGGTGCCAAGTCTGTTTTGTTCAAACATAGAACTTGATGTTAGATTAGCTTTGAACTGGTTGGTGAAGCGGTCCTAATCCATTTCAGGAAAGGCTCGTCCAAATTCGACCTACAAGGTTGCCTCTCTTTCTCTTTGTGATTATAGTATATGTTTTCTTTTGGGTGAAAGGAGAAGTGATGTTTGGTTGTCGAAATAAAAGGAGATTGAAGGCCATATATCCTAGTGTCGGACTAGCTATCGAGGATGACGCAGTTGCTGAAAATTTCATGCTGAGGCCACACAGCCATGTGCTGATGCCAATCCTATTGAATTCCTTATTACTTTGAATTTTAAAATATAAATTTTTTCATATATTGACATGAGAAGAATTGTAATTTATAGTCGTATAATTTTTGAATATCCAAATTTTAATTTGAAATATTGAATTGATCTTATCCAATTTAACTTATTAGTCAAATAAACTTTGGAAAAGCTAAAAGTATGATATACTAGTGAAGTATATTGGGGAGTGAGCACTGAGCACAATACACATAAGTTATGTCACATTCAGACGTCTTGTTAAGAGGTACCTGGGCTACTTTGGTAGTCTTAACTCTTAAATGAAGTGTAGGTGTTAGCTTGGGCACTTGCGAGGGAGAGGGAATAAAGAGCAGTTTTGGAAACTCCTATTGATAATGATAGGCAGCCATACATTGCACTCTCCTCTATTCAGTATAGTACAATACCACTACTCTTAATTAGTTCCCTCCTCTCCAAGTTTCCATCATATATCACCAAAACAATTGTTTCTTTTTTTAACTTATATATATTTCCTTGACACGTGTCTCCTAATTGTCATCTACTGTAACAAACAAACTGGGTGCGTTTGTACGACATAACAATCACTGCAGCCAAGTAAGTGGGTTATTCCAGTTCTCACTCATCCCTCCCTCTCCTTTTCTTCTACATATAATAATATCTTCATTGGGGTTCCTTTTCTAATAATTACTATTAGTACTCCACATCACACCTCTTTACTATTTGTTTTTAAAATTTTCCCCATTTGTGCCTCATCGTATCAGTCTTTCATCTGAAATAGTCATTCAGGGGGTAGTACTAGTTGACATAACGTAGGTGTGTATCACCATACCTCTGGAATAGGAGTAGGACTCCATTTTAGGATTGTTTGGGTAGGGTCTCATTTTAGTGATTTACATTTGAATTCAAAGTTGAATGTGATTAGACTTCCCTTTAATTTTGTGTGTCAGAATTATATTATACAAGGAATTGTTACACATTCATCTTGTCAATCACTCTTTTCTTTAAAGATATGTTTCCTTCACGTACTTCTCATACCTCGTATCCTTTAAACCGAACCAGTGTGTACCTAATCCTCTTTAACGGAATCAGGACTGAGGAATATTAATATACAACGTTGAACAACACTAGTTACGAATGTTAATTAAGTCAAATTTAGCATGATGAAAGTCCTAAGTAATTAAAAACATGCTTGTCCTACCGCACCCAACGTCCTTAATTTCTGAACAAATTTTTAACATATTGGTATTAGTAGTAAATAAACTGAAATTCTACATCCGTTGACAACATTTTGACAAATAAGTAAAGACTCAGATAAAGAAAGTGTTGTAATGCCCAACATTTTTTTAATAATGTTTATGAACTTATTATTTAAATAAAGAGCTTTCACAAATATTAGTTAAAAACCGACTAATGAAATTAATTTTTTTAATAATAAACGTTGATTGAGAAGCTGTAAAGTGATAAATCTATTAATCAAGTACACTGAAATTTAATGTGTATACTTATGTAAAAAACCAAAAAGATTTGCTATTAGTTCTCTGAGTTTATCATTATATATAAGTGAATACATGCATGAGGATGCAATTTGATGATGACAAAATTAGTAAAAAGTGTAGTGAAGTGCCCCCTTGTGTACAGGTGTACTCAACTGTAGATAGATACAAACAAATTAAACAGAGGCAGAGACTCTCTCTCTCCCTCTGCTCTGCTAAAATCTGTCACCATTTGCAACAATTCTCTGCCCTCAGTACGTACTGCTTCTCCTCCCTCCCCACCTTCCTCTTTTTCTGATCACTACTCCCACTCTCACTCTCACTCTCTCTATATATAATACTCCACTCTCATCTCATCATCATTTTCACATACATTTAATTCCCTCTTTTCTTATATCTTCAGCTACAGCAAAAATGGCCGACCCCAGCCTAGTTTACGACTTCTGGAACCAACAACAGCACTCTAATTCCACTGAAATGGTCCTGATGTCCGATATCAATGTTGCTTCTCCTCTGTATCAGCAGCAGCAGCAACCCATCCCTATCCCTATGCCAAAACCCAATAAGCCAAAGGTACAACCTTCTAGAATGTTCTCCTGCCTCTACTGTTCTCGCAAGTTTTGCACTTCTCAAGCTTTGGGTGGTCACCAAAATGCTCACAAGCGTGAAAGAGCCGCTTCTCGTCGTACTATGTTTCCGGTCACCGGCACCGACTCCGACACCCGTAATATGGTACATTTCCATTTTCTTCAAAACAACAACGTTAACGACGACAAGCAGGGGCTGGAGCCCAGTTTGAATAATTATCCTCTGATGACCGGCCAGATGCTGCCTGAAAATAACATCATCGACATTAATGGTAACATTAATCATAATACTACTACTTATAGTAACCCCTACGCTAATTACTTTAGCGGCCAGCTCCAAACACCATCTTCAAACAATATCAACGTCTTTAACCCCTTCTCTTCCTCTGACGTTTATCATCCTCCTCCAGTACTACCGACTGGCGGTCATCATGTCTATTTTACTAGTGGTGATGCTACTCTCTCGACTGCACAGGATTTGTCTCCTATGGATAATCACCAGCTCAATCTTGACCTTACCCTTCGTTTGTAAGAGAAATTGCCTGGGTGATATATGCTCTGTGTTTTCCCTTTTTTCTATTCTTAGTTAGAGAAAAAAGAAATTCAGTCTTGTTGGAGTTTTAGTCTTTAATTAGAATATTAGCGAGCTACTGAAGCATTAGTTTGAGGGGGAAAATTCAGGGTATTGAGTTTTTTTTTTTTTTTTTAAAGAATAGAACGAGCAACTCAAGCAGTTACAATCATGGCCGGCGTCAGATGTAGTTCATTTACAGAACGAGCAACTCAAGCCGTACACTAGCTAGCTAGGTACTAAACTAGTTCTGTAGTTAAAAAGTTTTACAGATGATGAATATCATGAATTCTGTTGAGCTTCTTTTCATTTTAAGTTTGTATTTATCGTAATTAAATCAAAGCAAATTCTGTGTGAAGCTAATGTTTCCTCTCCTCTTTGTTAAATCAAAGCAATATGTATGTACAACAAGATATATATATATATATACGTACTATGTTTTGGAGAGGCCGGGGGAGATAGGGTTAAGAAAACTGTAAAGCTGAAAAAGTGATGGTGGCTCCCACTTATTAAAATTTTAAATTCAGTTAATCGATTAGTAATTTTATTTTGTGTGTGAATAGAGTATATATGAAGAAAACTGATTGTTATGGAGAATATCATAATTTTTTTTTTTTTGAGTAGTAATAGTTATTTATAGTTGCATGCATGCATAGTTGAGAAGGTATATATACATGTTCAAGCAATGTGAATTTGTGATGTTGTATATATGTCTTTATTAACTACTTATGTTATTCAATTGTGGAGCAGAGAAATGAGTAAAAGAAGTAACATGTAGGTTTGTCTTTATTTATTGATCAAGTACTAGTTAGTATAATTAATTTTTACGTGTGTTTTCTGCAGTGGATAACATAATACAGTGAGATACCCCCCATTTATTCTGTTGTCGTGTTGCCCCAACAAAGTGAGCATTCTGTTGAGCTTCAAAACCAACCCATTTTTATTACTTTATTTACTACAAAATAAAAACCATTCCTAACTTGTTCATTCTTCTGATTCCCATTATTACTTAATGTACACACTACTAGTTCTAAAATAGTCTACCTTAGCTTATACTCTGCAACACAACATTAACTACCGCTACCTCCAGAATAGGGAAATCAATTACTATTACGTAGTTTAAAAACATCCTACATATATATAGTCGTTCATTTTTAATGTCACATGTAATATTAGCATTAGACTTGCTACAATATCATCGCTTTTGACTGATTTCTCTTACTATACTTAGGACGATCGATGGATGGACCACCACCACCTAAACGTCTTTTGCCTAATCAAATTTGGTCCCTATTTTCTTTTTTTACTTTGTATTTCTATCTTTTCTTGAGAGCAAACTTGCAACAAAGTGTCTGCTTTAGTTTTTGAAAACCCTGTCCTTGAGGTGGCCATTAGGGTGGTAATATGCCCTCAACTAACAAACCAAGGCTCTCCGCGCTTTTGGCTATTACTCCCTCCGTTCCAATTCATGCGAATGTATTTGGCTAGGCATGAAGTTAAAGAAAAAATGAAAGACTTTTGAAATTTTTGGTCCTACACAAGTCAAAAGGGGACCCAGAGTATTTGTGTGATTATAAAAGTTACTCGTTATAGATAGAATTGTAACTTTAAGCTATTTCCAAATTTAGATATGGGTCATCCTTTTAAAAATTCACATAAATTGGAACGGATGGAGTACTAAAAAGAATAGAACTAAAACTCAATTCACATTTTATGTACGTTTAGCTTTCACTTTCTCACACGTCTAACAAGAAGCTCAACTCAAACATTAACCTAAAGATTTAGGGTACGTAATTGATGAGGATATGATGAAGGGGCTCACCTAACATATCAACATTTCCTTTGACCCTACCTTTTGGTGATGAATGAATTTTCCCATGACACATTGTGTAAAGGTTGATCAGCTCGCAGCAAAATGCTAAGAGCTTTAGAGTTCCTTCTTTTAAGCTTGTTAACCCAAAATACCCCAGGAAAAAGAACTTGTAAATCAAATCATTGTTTACTGATACAAACACAGAAAAGAAGGTAGCACCTTTTTTATTCTTGTTTTTCCTCTCAAAGACGAAAGGTGCCATATTTTATTAAAGGAAAAGAAAAGAATTAGATACGTGAAGAATAACTACAGATCAAAGGTGGGAACTTCAGATTCAAAACCATGGCTAGCCTGGTAAACTATTCGGGCCATTATGTTCCTATATGGATCATTCTCTCTTTTCTCCTTCAGGAAATGAATGCATCTCTCAACCTCAGACTTCACTTCCAAGTATAATTCATGTGCTTTTTCCCTGCTTTTTAATTCCTCCTTCCTCCCTGCAACACCAAGTAAAATGACATCAAATATCACCTCCAGGCTGTCCCCAGCATGGAATGTCAATACTGTGATGTACTTTAAGAATTACCTTCTGTTTCAATTGGCTTGCCGAAGTAGAAGTAAAAACGACCGGGAAGTTTTGGAAGAATGATTGGAAGATGTACATCTTGGTTTGCAACCTCTCCTTCAATGTCATTTCTGTATTCACATACAAGACAACATCCCCAGATGAAATTTAATTGTCCCTCAATATAATCATGTGGTTCGCAAAGTGGCTTTTAGCTCAAGTACCTTCTAATTGGCCAATCTTTCTTCAAAGTTAATGTTTTAGGCTAAGGTGCAATATTTTCAATCATAAACTTAATCAGTCAAATAGGTGATACTCATAAATGCTAAGGAGATGTTATCGCATTACAAATTGTACGTTTGAACTGGTCTAAAAGCTTGAACATGTTAACTCATTAAAAGTAATGGACATTTCTAGTCTTCTAGCAAGATGACATAGACCACCATGGATTTCCACCTTGCATGCAGCAAATAAGTTTCCAAGTATTAAAGTGAGGTCCATTGACCATCACAACATAGAGACTAAGGGTATGTTTAGTATGAAAAGTCATTTTTCATAAAAATATTTTCTGCGAACTTTAAACTTCATATTACTTGTTTCAACTAACACTTGGACATTATTCTTGATCTTTACTACTCAAATTTCATATTCTCCTACGTGCTAACATTCCTGGAAACAGCCTATCTACCCTTTTCGGGGTAGGGGTAAGGCCTGCGTACATCCCACTCTCCCCGGACCCCACTAGTGGGATTTTACTGGGTATGTTGTTGTTGTCCTACGTGCTAACATTATTATTAAATCTTTAATATACATTCTTTTCGTAAAAGATTTTCCACTCGCCAACCAACAACCAAACAACGGAACAAACCAGGAACACCTTTTCCATGAAAAATGACTTCAATCATATCAAACACACTCTTAAGTTAGATAAAATAAGGAAAGAACAAACTTGATACCTTAGCTTCTCCGCCTCATCAGTTAACTCCTCTATCCCAGCCTTGAAATAGGGAATCTTCATCAGGTCATTGTAATCAAGGAGCATCTGTTGAAAGGATGGTGAGTGAACAAGAGGATGAATTCTGAGATACAAAAGTTGCAAATTTCCTCCAATAAGGAAAGCTCTCAATGTTACTCGCAGCAGATCAAAAGTTTAGAATAACAGCCCGCCATAGAAATGCATAGTAATTTTATTCCTTCCTCAACAAAGAGCTTTGGGGTAGTCAGATCTGTCGACGTAGTTGAACCAAGTTTTCCAACTCTATCGTTCAACATAAAAGCAAAAGAACATTTTCTCCATGCTAAAACTGAGTTTCGGAGGGACCTCAATTAGTAGATGAAAGTCTTTTTATATTGAGTAAAAAATCATGACCAGCCAAATAATGACTAAATTTTCTGCTTACAAGAGCTGCTTTCTTACAATCTACTTATGGTAGTTACTAGACAAGTTTTGATACATCCATTTGTAAACTCTGTTTCTTTTCCCTTTCAAAATGAGAATTGTGTAACCTCAGCACCAGAAAAAACCTAAGGATTCAGTTTGATTAATAAAACACTGTTACGGCACTGAAGCCACAAGCTGTTTTGTGCCGGCACACCTTATCCATTTTCCTTTCAACAATGATTTCCATCTTGTTGTCATAAGTATTCAACATTGCTTTAAGCATTTCTTTTTATATTTATATTTCTAAATGTACTTGTGCATCCCAAACAAAACAAGCTCAACTTTTGTAGTGAAACACATGGACCAGAATATCTGCATGTTCTGATTTAAATTATTCAAAGAATGTAAACTCATGAGACTACCTGGCCAACATCATCTTCTCCCACCGTACCAAAAGGTATAATTTTCGCTCCAAATCTAGATGCCATCCGGACAAATTCAGACTGTTCTGGCCAGAATAATTTGTACTCCTCTCCCTGAAGTTAGAAGACCAAACTGTTAGAAGAACAGCAAGCTTTTATTTTCTGCTCATTGGCTATTTAAGTAATAACCTTATTCAACATTTAAAACTGTAAAGAATACTGCTATTATTCTAAGTCAATCTCTTAAGTAAGTATCTTCCAACAACTTACTTCAGCACTTAATTTTGGCCTTCTCATTAAATATACACTGTGTCCCTTAGAACCACATATAACAACAGATAACATTGCATCTTGAGAAATCAACAGGTTGTAACTTTCACTTTTGTTTCGTCAATATGAAAAACGACCATCTAAATCTATATTTAGTGATGGGGTCCAGATATTACAAAGTTAAATTAGCTCATATATAGTTGTAATATCAAATGCTTACAGATGACAGATTCAGTTTCCAAACTGGAATAATCAATTTCCTATAACTATTGGTATCTTTAAAAACATGCATATATGCCAAAATAAGTAAGCAAGAAAGAGAGAGATGCGTATCTTTATATACAAGATAACTGCTCCTACCAGATGACATTAATAAGATTAATGTTGAGCCTAAGATACGGAATCAACTGATCTGCTGGATGGTGCAGTGGTTTTAAAGAAAGAAGAGGTTAGTGATCAACTCATTAACTGTTTCACATGACTTTACGCTTCAAGTACAGCAGGGAAAAACCACACGAATTAATCACAAAGTTTTTAAGAGATGCAACCCTTAGATTCTTAAAATGAAATAGAAATATTTTGAGTAGCGCACTTCTTAGCAATATGTTTTAAGTAAATAATACCTTCCGGTGAAGAGCTTCCCGCATGCCCCCGGGATACAGCAAAACATGAGATTTTGATGATAAAAGTTTATAGAAGTTAGTTGCTGACACGGGAACTGCACCCATAAAACGGAAATCATCATACATAGATAACACAGGCATTCTCCCCTCTCCTAGTCTCTGAAACATCATAGGATGCGCTATGCCTCTCAGGACAATCTTTTTCTCATTCCACAAGCAGGACACCAGAGGAACTATTTCAAGTCCAAGCATCATGTGATAACCTACGAGTAAGACCGGGCCTTCAGAAGGAATTCCAGTCAGACCCCGAACAATATTTCCATTCTCGAGAGTTGATATCATTACAGGGTTGAAGGCAACTTCCATCCATCTGTGTTTTGATCGTTCATACAAGTACTAACAATTAAATAAACTTACAGTTTTTGTGTTATTTATCAAATGAACTAAGTATACGTTGAATAGCAGATGCAGATGAGTTGATTCACTATGCCAATAAGAGTTCCTGACTAGCTTAACCCTGTTTAAGTAGTTCAAAGGTAGCATCTTATATAGAGAAGCAAGACCCGCCAATAATATTTTTTCAGCATGGAACCTCATTAAATAGATATCCTATCTATGCACATAGAGCACAATATACAACTGTAAGAGACCAGGAAGCAAATAATTGCGGCTTTACAGTCCCCTAAAGACTGGTTAGTGTCTTCCAACATAGTACAGGACAACATACCTGTATGGTTGATACACGCTGTCAAATTCGGAAGTGCTTGGCGGCACAAAATCTTTAACAAAGTCAAGGTGCCTTCCACGTCGATAAAAATTGGCACCCTTTATGACAGTTACCAAATCAAAGCCATCTTCCTGCACAAAAACTGCAACTCAACATGCACCCCAGCAAAGTTTTTTTTTTGGGGGGGGGTGGGGGGCATAAGATTTGGTATGAATGCTTTAAAAGTTGGGAATATACATTTTTGGGGACTGAAGTAACCACCTACAAAGTAGGCTATTGCATGACTATATAGCCTATTATATAAACTGCCATTACAACAACTATATGAATCCTCACTTACTATAAGCCTATTATATAAACTGCCATTGGTACTGATTATTTCAGTAGGAAGTAAGGCATGCAATATGCCACTGTGTGACATTATTATGGAATTATATTGATAGAGTAATTCTGTTGGAAGGCCACACTGAAGTTGGTTCTTTTTATCTTCAAGCTTCGAAGATAAAAAAAAAAAAGTAAGTAGAAAAGTGCTATATCAGGATTGTAGCATTCCTTAAATCCTAAATTACAGCAGATAACAGAAAATGAGAGAAAAAACTACAAACTTCAGCTGGTATACAAACTGCATGGATAATTCCAAGTTGGAAGACCGCAGGGAATATCCCAATAATCAATAAGGTATAAATGAATGACCAGGACCTGTATTTTGCATAAGCAACTAGAAAGCACACTATTACCAGGAAATTGCAAGTACCAAAGACCAGAGGCGGACCTAAGTTGTAAAGAGAGGGTTCACCGACATCCGGAAAGTTATTACATGTATACATATATATGTCTACTCAAAAATAATAATATATTAGTAGTGGCACTTTATATACAAAGCAGATTTTAGTTGAATGCAAAAGTGCACCCGTAACCGTCAAATCTTGGGTCCGCCTCTGCCAAAGACAAAGGGCTCGCTATCATCTTGCCTCACTATGCATCTGATCCTTGAGATTCTGTCTCCTACTTCACTTATTCCTAAGCCTCTTCATTCACTAACAGGCATGTTCTCTTTGCTCCATTTTATTAAGAGGCATTTTATCTTTTATTTTCCTTTTTATAACTAAATAAACCTCAACAAGACTTCATGTACAAGATTTTTGGTAATCTATCTATATTTGATGTATAGTCTAATCAAGAAGTTCTCTGCTTTGTTTTATTATTTGTTGACAAAGACTTCTCTAAAGAAAGTCCTTGAACTATTACCATTTGCATTAGCAGTTTTGGGTATGGTACAGAACAGAAGTCATTTTGGAGGTTGGAAAAAGGAATTGGGTCTGAAAGGGTTTGGAAAAGAAGAACAGCCTACCAGGAGAAGGGCATGACCACTGTTATTAAATCTCCGGATCTCACAGTTTGGAAGCAAGTGACAAAGCCTCTCACCTTCCTCTGGGCTGGGTATCAAGTGATCCTTTCCACTGCATAGAAATAGAACACTTAGTCATGCGTAGCGACAGCCGCAAAAGCTAACCTGAATTAGATATTGCTCGAAATGTCTAGAAAGAGAAGAGAATGCAACAATTCTAGTGTACACTAATAAACTTCATGTAATGATGGCGAGAGAGAGAAAATCAACTATTTCCCGGGAGGGAGGAGGGGTTAAAAAATCTCTCTTTCATCAAATTTTACCAGTGACACGCTGGAACTCTGAAGAATTACCTAGAAAGTACCAGAGTCTGAGCTTTGACAGCATGGAGGCGAGAATTGACAAAAGCTGCGGCTGATTTGAGCATCTTCAGCCGCCAGATAAGTGTTTCTACAGGTAAAACATCAGCCAGCACCTGCGACCTTTATCATCATTTTCTTGCTCAAACTGACTACATGAAAAAACTGAAACTGATATATCAACTAATAATGGACCTCTAAATTAAAAAATTTGAAACTATTGAAGTATCAAAGATAGAGCGGAAAAGAAGATTTCAACAGGAATAAACTTGGTGACTGAAAGGAAATTATATCAATGCTAAGGAGATGTCACAAAGAATAAATTGATGAAAGGTCCAAATGCAAAAAAACAAAAATAATCAAAGGGTGAAAACTTTAAGAGTTAAGAGGGATGACTTTTGTATTTAACCTACTGAGTTAAGACTATTGGACCTTACAGATAAGTAGGATGAAAATGCTGCATCACCGCGAAATAACTCAGCTACTGCTTGTTGCAGAGGACGCCCGTTACCAGGAATTGCCACTGCCACCCTCGCAGGAAGACCTAATCATTGTAATTGAGTTTCACACATCAGTTGTCAGTTCATCTAAAAGTTTACCACAAAGGAAACTCAGTTAACCAATTTAAGCAAGAAAAATGGCAAGTATCACTATTTAGTACTAATCAGCAACAACAACATCAACAAGACAACAACTACGCCTCAATCCAAAGCAAGTCAGGCCGGCTATATGAATCCTCACCCTTCACGCCGCTCCATTTTGAGCCCATCATAGTCCAATCTTTAGGAGGGGGTTAGTCCCAATCAACATTACAATTAAAAGTACCAAATGTAAATTTATTCGTGCAAGCGCTAAAAGATTAGGTGATGATTTATTGACATCATAAATCAGATGAACATGAACATACATGCTTTATAGTGAATGGCTATTATATAAGGATGATGTTATAGAGAGGTCTGACTGTACTCCTAAATTAGAGGGTGAAGTTAACAATAACCTGTCGTCACACTTAGCGTTTTAACCATGCTTGTATGGAGTTGCTCAGGAATGACTTCTGACAACAGTATCAGATTTTGCAGCTGAGATTCACGTAGACGCGTGGCTGAGACACATCTTTGCAATGAGAACTATGAAATGCTTCAGGCAATATTAAATCTTCTCAGATAAAATTACAAGCTTCTGAACCTGGGTTTGCCAAAATTAGTACAAGATCAATATGAGGATTACGAGCAGCAACAGCAAGTGCTAGGCATCCCCCAAAAGATTCTCCAAGAAGATAGATGGGCCGTCTTGGTGCATGGTGATGCTCTGACCTAACAGTTGCTTCAACCAGGTGCACCAGGTCTGGAGGACAATTAAGTGGAAGCATATCCCGCTGTTACTTTCATTTCAAATGATAAAACCAGCACACAAGAGTCACCAATTTAAAAGAGAAAAAATGGTTAAGATTGAACACGACAGATTTGTCTAGTCACATTGTTCAAATTGTAAAGTGAACACGAGTTAAATTACACATTACAAAGAAATGCAAAAAGCACAAGATATCACGGCATAGACATTAGCGAATCTGTGCTTACTAAGCCTTTGTTTGAAGGACCGGTCATAAAGTGAAGTGCAATTAATGTTTAAAGAATAACTGAAAAACTTTTATGCACCGCTTGCTCCCATTTATTAGGTGATTCATAATTATCTCATTCAGCTGAAGCGAAAGGGGCCTTTCTGCAAAATTACATAAGATTTGTATCTGTTATGCAACACTAACAGTGGCGGATGCAGCATAGAACCTACGGGTTCAACTGAACCCATAACTTTCGATGCGGAGTAAAAATTTGTATGTAAAAATTCATTAAAATTGTAAAAATAGTAGATATGAACCCATAAATTTAAAAATACAATGGGTTCAATGTTAAAAGCCTTAAAATTGAACTCATAAGATTTAAATCCTGGATCCGCCTCTGAACACTAAGAGAGTTCGACTTCAGTATACGATAATAGTAGTAATACATCCTTAGATCATAACTTCTAAAGTTTCATATGGAATCACACGATGAATCAAAATTTAGGGGCAGCGGCACTTACTACCATTTCCACTCTTTAAATATTTTATTCAGCTGTTTGGTTTCCATCTATTAAAATTCTAACAAGCAATTTTGCCTAAGAACACAACAGGGAGATGAGGAAGGAGAGACCTGTGAACGATGTTCGATCTGTAACTGGAACATGGAGACACATTTAGGGGCAGCGGCACTTACTACCATTTCCACTCTTTAAATATTTTATTCAGCTGTTTGGTTTCCATCTATTAAAATTCTAACAAGCAATTTTGCCTAAGAACACAACAGGGAGATGAGGAAGGAGAGACCTGTGAACGATGTTCGATCTGTAACTGGAACATGGAGACACCACGTATTGAAGATCCTTCATGTATGGATAGCACCACCCAAAAAGAAAAGAAAAGAAAAGAAGAAAGAAGAAGATGATGATGACTTAACAGGATATTGTTATCTAGTACAACACAAACATCTCAAGTAAAATAGTAATACTAAAATCAAACATTTTAAATTCCAGCATTGTGCCAGAAAGATCAAGTAACAAACTCACCTTCCAAGTCTCTTATGATGCTTTATAAGGCCAAGTCCAACACCATCAATCCCTGCAATGTTCCGAGTAAATAGAATTGCTTAATTAACTTACAGATTTAGCTATTTAGATCAATGTATGAACAGTTCACAGACGCTGATACAGAGAAGGATATTTGTCTAGTGTGTGCCATCAGCCGTATATCAATATTTGCACAATGGCTTTGTTCACAACGAAATAATTGCACCACTTAACAATGCAATCACTTATAAATTTTTCCATTGCAGCTATTTGAGAGGATGTTAGTGTTTTTATACAAGAGGATCAATAAGCTAGAGCTCATTACTATGTCCAACAACATTATATTTGTTGAGATCCTTTTGTAAAACCAAACATAGTTAAGATAACAACATAAGTTGATTCAAAATTTTATCACATAGTGTGTGATGGAATTACTTAAGATTCTACTAACAATGGAGTATTATATACATTTTTCACAAGTTTCTAAAATTTAAATCTATTAACCATTCAACTTTAAGTTCAGATGCGATATTTTCTTATTCAACATATATCTAATTTTTTATTTTACTATTTTCTTTCATTACTACTTTTACACAAAGAAGTTATACTAATATCTTAAACTTTGTACTTAGTTAAATAGCATAAAATAAAACGGGACGGAGGGAGTATAAACAGCACATAGTTAATGCTCTTTATTTTTCTTGTTCGAACATTTTTTCAGTTCGTCTTGCTGTCTTGTTCAGACACCGAAGAACTTAAAAGAAAAGAAAAAGTAAAAAGTAGATATATCCGCATCCTTTGCTCGTAGCAGCTACGTTATCAGTGATTACTACGTGTTTGGTGATGACATGGAAAACGTGGACAGTTAGATAGGTGGAAGATCCAATCGATACTTTCTACTCTAAAAGTAGTACTAATAAATTACTAGCAGTTCACTATAATACTGGCCTGTCCTAATCCAGATCGCCTTTTCTTCTCTTTAATTTCTGGTCTATCGTCCGTTCAATTCTAGATATTTATTGTAATAGAAGAAAAGAAAAGAAATAATTCGGCGTGTCATTTAAGTCACCTGGTAAGTAGAGCAAGAGAGGCGAGTCTTTGATTGGAGAAGCGCAGTCCAAGGGCGAAAACCAGCGTGGTGGCCCGCCCTCGGATCCGCATCCAATTATATCCTTGCTCCATTCCATGTAATCCTTTATAGTCAAAGTTTTTTCCTCTAGCTCGTGAGTAGCGGAGTTGTTCCTTAAGCTTCCGTTGTTGCTCAACGGTGCAGGAGGCGTTGGCGGTTGCTGGCCGGTGGAGGCGGCTGATCCCCCAGCAGTAGTTGCTGATGCACGCACCCGAAAATTGAATCTAGCGGAGGTGACACGGAGGCATGAGTTCGGATGGAACAGCGGCGAGGCACCGGCCGCCGTGTAAGCGCCAGTGGGAATAGCCGCCATGGACAAAAATCAAAATGCCGATAAGCTTTTGCACTGTGTAAGAACAATTAGTTTTGATATGGAAAGCTCGTTATATCTTTTCTGTTACCAATCTTAAAGTGTGTATTGAAAAACGACTCCTTGATTGCAACAACATAAATTTTGCCTATAAGAAAGCAAATTAAATTATACTTGTCCTAAGGAGAATTTAAAAAAAAAAGATTATAATGAAGCATATTAGGAGAAATTCGAATTTTACCCACTTGATAGCTACAACAGTGATGCTGTCTATTTCATTAACACACTAATAAACATCCAGATCTTGATTTATTAAATGGTTATCTATCAAAAGTATGTGAAGTTAACCCGTGCTCAAAGTTAATACAAAGAGTAAGATGTAATGTGAGAAAATGCAAAATTATGTTTGAACAATTGTAATGTAAACATCATTTAGGTTGCAAACAACTTAGCATTAATTGTGTATTATGTGATTTTATACTCGTAATCTTATACATAATAGAATATTTATATTTGTATGATTAGAAAAAATTATCATTAAGAATAAAATGTGAAGTGTAAAACTAATTTTTTCAAATATGAAAAAGTAAGAAACTAGTGTAACACCTAACAAGTCTTAAACCCTAGTGACGCGTTTTAAACCCGCGAGAGCCTAGGCCCATAGCGGACAATATTACTAGCGCGCTGGGTTGTTACATATATTGTCCGCTCTGGGCATATGCCCTCACGATTTGTCCCGCCTAACCGAGATTTGCCTAAACTCGGTTGAACTCTGACCCACCATCGGCAAGGCTGACACAAGAGAGACTCTGACTGTAACAGCCCAACCCCCTAGTGATATTGTCCGCTCTAGACCTAGGCCCTCACGGGTTTAAAATGCGTCACTAGGTTTAAAGCTTGTTAACTTATATACCCAGCATCCCTCTTGTGTTTTGCTGATGTGGGACTCTGTCTAAATGACAATCAACATCTATATACATAATTTTTTATTTAGACACCTAAATTTAGGGGTGTTCCTATCAAGCAATTACGTTTTTTGAAACTTGTTCCAATTAGGCATTTCTTTGACAATTAGCCTAACTTATAAAGTGTGTGCAATGCATTCGCTGCTGGCAAATGACGAATAAAAAAAAGACATGTATCATTTTGAGTAAATAAGGGGGAAAACTATTTTAAAATTTATTTAGTAAACAAAATAAAAACAACATTCTCAAATAGAAAAAGAAAACCTTAATTTACACCCATTAGAAAAGGACACGTTATCAACAAAAAAAAGAAGGACACATTGGTGTTCTTGGTGTTCTGCACTATCTTCATATGTATTCAAGAGAAACTCCTTCAGATTTGTTATAACTTTAGGTAAAGATTCCCCACAAAGACACAAAGACAACCCCGATATTAATTTCTCGAATTCACATCAAATCAAGTAACCCATTTTAAACGTTTAAGCTTTCTTAAAGACCTCATTAATGGTGTTTCGTTTTCAAACGAAGAACCTGGTCTCACTTCAATTTCAATCAACTGGTTTGGGATCTTCAAGCGCCTATAATGGGTGAAACTCACTCTATGTGCCAACCGAAGAAGAAGTGTCTAATTGGAATAAATTTCAGATAGTATAAGTACTTAATAGGAACACCTATAAGTTTAGGTGTCTAAATGAAAAATTATCCCAACTTTAAGTATCTCCGCATGTGTTCAGCCTTTTTTAATCTTCCATCTGTATTTGGAATATTGTGGCACAAAAGCTCAAATTTCTAAGTAGTTAAACACAACATGTTTGACCAACAAGTGTTAAACTTTTCGTTAAACTAATTATATAAAGTAATAATGGGCAAATCCAAGTTAAGCATAATAAATCCTAGATCTAAATTAAAGGAGGTCGGTGATATGAGACTATGTTCGAGATTGTTAAATGTCAAGTATATGCTCAATGATTGTCAATAAATATGAGAGTAATGGTAAGCAATAAATGTGACAAAGGGCAATACATGTAAATAGAAGAACTTTATCACCCAAATAATATTGAATGATGTGAATGATTCCTTCTTCTTACAGCAACATGTGACAATAAACTATGAAGTTGGACAAAGTGTTCTTGGATCTTGTGAGTAGAAAAGCACTACAAACGACGAAAACCCAATAGGAACGACAAGACCAACTTTAGTATATATTATTGATAGTCAACCTTTAGTATATATTCTTGATAGTCAACCTTTTACAAGATGCTCTTATCAGAAAAGTGAAGATCCCCATTTTGTTCTCTATCTCCCACTATTTATAAGGGATATTCCTAGGAACCTTTTCATAATTTTGAGACTATTTTAACCATTTCTACTACTCGTTCTCTACTCGCCCTCGGTCTTGGTCTCTTTCTTGGAGACTCCTCGCTACTGGGCCTTGCTCGACCTCGACAACATCTCGTCCATTCACATCCATTAAGTCTAGCTTGATTTTGACCCATACAGTTAGTCCCTCCACTTATTGACGTCGTCTTCTTGGACCCTCGGTGAACGGACTTTATCTGCAGCCGGTCATGAGAAATTTCGACGTGATGACTGAGCAGAAGTGTTCAATGTCGAAATGGTGACATACCGTCCTAAGGGTCATGGTTGGCATGACTGACGTATGATGATGTCACTGTCACACGCGTCATCATTACGCATCTTCCCAATGCACTGAGTTGTTTCTCGAGCCTTTGCTGCTTCAATTTTAGTGGCCACGGATGGTTACTTGCATCGATTCGGGCACCATAATTGTTTATAAATAGAGGGAGGCGAGTTTCTAAATGAAACTTTCGCATTTCCTACTTCATTTTTGCACTCTACTTATTCTTATTCTTCTTTATCAGCCTTTGTTCCCTATTTCTTCTTACTCCTCGGTTCTTGCTTCCTTTTTCCTCTTCCATCAATACTCTTTCTTTCGGGGCCCACCGCATACGCGCTACTGAAGAATGACCAACTCGGCTGACAACTCTGATATAGTCTCTGATGCTACCCCATTGTCGGTGGTCATGCCTTCTAGTGGCGGTGAGAACATGGTTGTGGAAGACGAAAGCGTTTCCTCCATAAAGGAGGTTATTCCATGCAACCCCACTACTAGGAACGACTTCTCAAAAGAGCCCGTTCCAAAATACGAGCTGGTGTTATCCGAGATGGGGTCGAAGCAGATCTCAGTCCTGAGATCTAAATACCACATTCCCGCTCATATTGATATCGTTCCAGCGGGGGGCGACGTGATATAGGTCCATCGGCTCGGGTACTGCGCGTTATACGCATATCCGTTCTTGGTAGGCTATAATCTTCCCTTTCTTCCACTAGCGGAGGAGTTCTGTCATTTTTACGGCGTCTGCCCGCGCAGCTCTCCCCCTACCTTTATAAAACTTTCCTCATGTTGACGAAATTCGCGGAGTTGGACGGCTGCAAAGTCTCCGTTCGTCACCTTCTACACCTTTTCGCGTCGAGCTTCTACAAATGAGAAGATTCATCTTCGCCACCGTGGAACCAAAGGGTTGGTGGCGGGGATTGGAGAACCGGAAATTTTGGTTCAACTACGTCTACATCAAAATCGAGCACGTGATGGCGAACCCGTGCGGATTTCCTAAGCAATGGATCTTCAATCGTAAGTCTTTTTACTATTTGATGTATGCTTACTCACTCTTCTTCGTGATTTTTTTTGGACTTATTTTCCTTTTGTAGCTGAGAGACGTCCACCTTCACTGGTTACCGACATCAGGGACTGGGTAGAACGCGTCCTGCCTCACACCGTGGGGATTCGTGACTGGGCGTCCTTCAATAAGCGGTTTGGGCCCAAGCCTTCAAGCGGTAAGTCAGATTTCAATTTCACAACCATTTCGTCTTCGTTATAGCTTGTTGCTATTTAATGTTGCTCTTTTGACATGGCTCTCTTTTTGTGTCAGGTCGACGAGCTTCTAAGAAGGCGAAGGCTCCCGTGCCTGCGTTCCCCCAGGCGGTCGCCTCGGCGGGAATGCAGTTCGTACTGGCTGAGTCCGTACGGAGTGATCAAACTCTAACTCAGCCATTGGGTGACTCCGGCCCACATGCGACTGTTATGTCGGTTGAGACCTCTGCCCATCCTGTTTTGCATCTGATCGATGAGTCATCTCCCGGCGAGGAGGCGGCACCGCTGAAAAGGCAAAGAGTAGAGACTGGCAGGGTTAACGTTGTCGATGTCGCGCCTGAGAGGCCGATTGTTTTGGATGCGGAGTCAACGCATCCACTAGGCATTGGGGCTGCTCCTACGTCGGAGATCGCCACGGAGAAGAGGCTGTCGGAGGCGGTAGGGGCCGACACGGGGGAGGAACGTGCACGAACAACTGAAGTTGGCTCGTCAGTAGCGGACGAGAGAGGTAAAACCGTCTTCTTAGAAGATGATAGGTCGGGATCCGACATTGACCCTGAGGAGGTGCGGGCCTTTGAAGAGAGGTTCACTTATGTTGAAATACGGACGGAGGGGTCTAACTGGAACATTGTCATCCCCATAGATTACAACCTTTGGTTAACTCAAAACGAGTGGTTACGGTCTTCTCCCCTTTGTGCGCGGATTCTGAAAACAAGACATTGCAGAAGCTTAAGGATGCAGACTTATCACTGGGCATCTTCGGCATGGCCCTGCGAGTAAGTTTGCTTTCCATGTTTTAAGTTAATTCACTTATTTTGTGTTATTTGCCTCTGCTGACCCGTCTTCTTTTATATACCAGACCCTCATTTTGGAGATTGAGTGTGATCGGCGGGAAGAGCAAAGGATGGACCTCTACAAGAAGATGGAATCCAAGTATAGAGAGTACCATTCTAAGCACCAAACACTGGTCAACATACTTGGCGAGGAAGGACAATTTCAGAACGCTTCGTGACGAGCTTAAGCAAAAAGATGAGGAGCTTAGGGAGAAGGATAGTGAGCTCATGAGGACCATTGGCAAGTGCAACGTGCTTGAGGGGACGTTGAGAGCTAAAGAAGACGAGCTCGAAGTGAGCAAGGTAGTGATGACCGAAAATGCTGACCTTCAGGCTCAGGTGTCTTCCTTAAGGGTTGAGTTTGATCAGAGCAAAGCTAGGGCCATCGTCTTGAGGGGCGAGTTGACCGCCAGAGTTGAAGAGTTGGAGCGGGTTGATAGGGCCAAGATGGCTGCATGGCGGGGGTGACTACACTAGGGGGTACCCTCCGCGTCTGCAGGTCCAAGCGAGCTAGTGAGGCAGAGACATCAGTGCTCAAGGAAGCGAGGCTTGAAGAGCGGAAATGTGGTTTGGAGACAGAGCTGTCAGAACTGAACGAGCAGATTATTGCCCTAAAAGCTGAGAAGGCGCAACAGCAGACCCATCCATCTTCTTCTCATACTTCTACCGATCCCAGTGTATCACATGAGTTGTATGAAAAGTGGGTTCACGCTGAGGCCCAACTTGATATGTATAGGGCTCTAATGACGTTCGGGAAGGTTTCTAAGGTGGAGTTCGAGGAAGCTCGCGTCAAGGCACGTGCAACTCGTGACGCCTGTGGTTATGACCCCGGTACGCCCGGCATGGACGATGATGAAGATGACTTAGACGGGCTTGCCTCCGATCCTTGGTACGATGATGAGTATGCCGGTGATGGCGGGGACGATGCGGTGTGAAGTATTTGTTTTTTTTGTGGGAGGCGTCTTTCAAGCCTTTTGTAAGATGTTTTTGGAATGGAATGATTTGAATTGAACAATTTACTTTTTGTTGTGTATTTTTGGCTCTTTTTGCTTTTATGTGAAGGTCTCCCTCTATAAGAGTCCCTGACTTTCAGTTGGTCCAAGTGTCGTCGATCGTTAAGATATTTGATCGAGGTGGAATATAACTTGATTCGAATGAGGTCGAACGTTAGTCTTGAAAAATAATTCAAGTGAGGTCGAATATAAGTTAATTCGAACGATGTCGAATGTAGACTTGAAAAATGATTCGAGCGATGTCGAATGTAAGTTAATTCGAACGAGGTCGAATATGAGTCAATTCGAACAATGTCGAATGTAGACTTGAAAAAAGATTCGAGCGAGGTCGAATGTGAAGTAATTCGAACGAGGTCGAATATAATTCGGTTCGAACGATGTCGAATGCATACTTGGAAGATGATTCGAGCGAGATCGAATGTAAGTTAATTCGAACGAGGTCGAATATAAGTCGATTCGAACAATGTCGAATGCGGACTTGGAAAATGATTCAAGCGAGGTTGAATGTAAGTTAGTTCGAACGAGGTCGAATATAAGTCGATTCAAACGATGTCTGTGGACTTTGAAAATGATTCGAGCGAGGTCGAATGTAAGTTAATTCGAACGGGCTCGAATATAAGTTGATTCGAATGATGTCGAATGCGGACTTGGAAAATGATTCGAGCGAGGTCAAATGTAAGTTAATTCAAACGAGGTTGAATATAAGTCGATTCGAACAATGTTGAATGCGGATTTGGAAAATGATTCGAGCGAGGTTAAATATGCATTTCATGCGTTGGCGTGATGTGTAAACTTGGTGGAGTCGTGTAAGAATATCATATATTGCGTGTTTTATTCATTCATTGGAGAGTTGTACATGTTTCTGCTCAGTTCATACATGCATTCGAGAAGTCCCAATCTATCTAGTCCCTTCATCGGCCGGCCTGAAAACATGGTCGATAGGCCGAGCGGTGAACTTAACACTCAAACTTCGAGACGCCCTCTTCGTCGCCTCGTTAAAAACTTCCTCGAGAAAACCCAGTTGGGACAAAACTCGGGTGAGGGAAAAAGAGTACGACTTGGAGGACGTCTATCTCTAGAAGTTGAAGTATTTGAGGTGGGCGACGTTCCAATTGTTTGGTAGTAGTTTTCCCTCCATTGTTTCCAGTTGGAATGACCCTTTGCTTGCCGTCGCCGTGATTTTGTATGGCCCGTCCCAATTGGTTCCCATCTTTCCTTCTCGTTGGTCTTTGCTCGCTTGTGTTTTAGCCTTGAGTACATAGTCCCCGACTTTGAGTGGCCTGACTTTGCCTTTTTTGTTGTAGTACCACTCTGCTTGCTATTTTTTAGCTATCATTCTTATGTAGCCCATGTCTGTCCGCTCGTCGGCTTCGTCGAGGTCTTGTCTTCAACTTTCATCGTTACTTGGCCTGCTCTCGTTGGAGTATCTTAAAATTGGTTCATCGACTTCGACTGGTATTACTGCATCAGTCCCATAAACTACTGAATATGTAGTTTCTCATATGCTTGTTTTTGGCGTGGTGCAATATGCCCATAACACTTCCGGTAGTAGTTCCGACCATAGTCCCTCGGCGTTCTTGGGCTTCTTTTTCATTATGTTTAATATTGTTTTGTTGGAGCACTCTGCCTGGCCGTTTCCTGTTGGGTGACATGGCGTGGAGAGTATTCTCTTGATGTGCCATTTTTCGAAGAACTCGGCGGTTTTTTCCATAGAGAACTGAGGTCCGTTGTCGCAACTGATTTCTTTGGGGATGCCGAAGCGACATATGATATTTCTCCATATGAATGTGATGACTTCTTGCTCGCGTATTTGGGCGAATGCACCTGCTTCCACTCATTTTGAAAAGTAGTCAGTTAAAACTAAATTATACGTTACCTCGTCCCGCTGGGAGGGGTCCGACGATGTCCATTCCCCATTTGATGAAAGGACAAGGCGAGGTGACTGAGTGGAGGTGCTCGCCTTCTAGGTGAATCATGGGGGCGCACCTTTTGACGAAGTCAGCGGCCTCTTTTTTCATAGTGGGCCAGTAGTAGCCCGCTCGTATGAGGCATCTGACGAGGGCTCGGTTGCCAGAATGGGCTCCGCAGTGGCCTTCGTGTACTTCTTTGAGGACGCGCCGCATTTGGTTCGGTCCTAAGCATTTTTCCAGGGGACCGTCAAATGTTCTTTTGTACAAGTCGCTATTGATGATGTTGTACCTGGCCGCCTGCATTTGAATCTTCTTGGCTTCTTTTTTGTCGGGCGGGAGCACTCCGTCTTGCAAATACAAGGTAATACGACTGCGCCAGTCCCAAGTCATTTATAGTACGTACCTCGATTTAATCTATTGATGAATGGAGGAGAGTGACCATGTTATCTTTTTCGGTCATGATTCTGGTAGTTCTGCCAATTTGGCGAGGCTGTCTGCCTAAATGTTCTGTGAGGTATCTGGTCGAGCTGGCATTCGTCAAAATCGGGCAGTAGCTTATAGATCTCTGTCTGATATTTTTGTAGCTTTTGTTATTTGATTTGGAAAGTCCCTGTGACTTGATTGACGATGAGTTGTGAGTCACATCGGAGGATGACCCGTCGTGCTCCATACTTGAAATCTAGTTTTAGTCTTGGAATTACGGCCTCATTGTTAGTCATAGCAGGCCATCATATGGACTGGAGGATGACTTCGCCCGTCGAGACCTCAAGTACGAGTTCTAACCCAGATCCTGACACGTTGGAGGCGCCATCGGTGTATAGAATCCATAGGTAGGGTAACTTGGGGGAAGTACTGGAGGCTTCCTTTTCGACCTCGGGCATTCATTTAGCATTGAAGTCGGCGACAAAGTTAGCGAGTACTTGCGAATTTATCGTTGTTCGTGGCTGATATACTATATCATGCTCGCTCAACTCGATGGCCCACTTAGCCAACCTACCCGACAATTCGGGTTTATGTAGGATGCTTCTTAGGGGAAAGGTCATGGCTACTGATATGGGATGGCATTGGAAATAAGGTCTAAGCTTTTGTGAAGCTATGACTAATGACAGGGCCAGCTTTTCGAGGTGGGGATACCTCTTTTCGGCGTCAACCAAAGTTTTGCTAATGTAGTAAATTGGAGATTACGTACCTTTGTTTTCACGGACCAAGACTGTGCTTACTGCACTGTCGGATACAACCAGGTAGATTAGGAGACGCTCACCAGGTTCTGCTTTGGCGAGAAGCGGGGGCGAGTATAGGTAAGACTTAGTTCTCTTAGTGCATTGACACATTTGAAATTCCACCAGAGTTCGTTGTCCTTCTTAAGCACGCTGAAGAATTTGTGGCAGCTATCAAAGGATCGTGAGATGAACCTCGATAGGGCAGCTATACGACCAGTGTTTGCACTTGCTTCTTGCTGGTCAGATTTTCAGGTATTCTCTCTATAGCCTTAATTTGGTTGGGATTAACGTCAATGCCTCTTTGTGACACCAAAAAGCCGAGGAATTTCCCCGAGGTCACTCCAAAGGCGCATTTCTCGGGGTTCATCTTTATGCCGTATTGTCTGAGTATGCTAAAGGATTCCCTCAGATGGTCGAGATGGTCTCCATTCCTTTTCGATTTGACCAGCATGTCATCTATATATACCTCTATCGTCTCCCCAAGCTGCTCTTCGAACATTTTGGTTACTAGCCTCTCGTAGGTCGCCCCCGCATTTTTCAACCCAAACAACATGACTCTATAGCAGTACATCCCTTGGTGGGTGCTGAAAGTGGTTTTTTCCTGGTCCTCTTCCTCCCTGAGGATTCAGTTATAACCTGAATACGCGTCCAAGAAACTTAACAGCTCGTGCCCGCCATTGCGTCGATGAGCTGATCAATGTGAGGCAATGGGAATAAATCTTTCAGGTAGACCTTATTCAGATCTGTGAAGTCCACGCACATGCGCCATTTCCCATTTTTCCTTTTCACCATGACCACGTTAGCGACCTAGAGTCTCATTTGTGTAAGAACTCTAGGGTGGATAATACACGTGCCGCTTCCGTCGTCTACCATTATCCTTTTTACGCCAGTATCTGAAATTCGTAAAGTAATGACAAGAGAATCATAGTGAGGAAAGGCCAAATTGTGGGTATCCGACTTATCGAAGATGATATTATCTTCGAGGTCGTCATACCGTTCATGAGTGATCGACCGCTTCAATTTGTGGGTGATGGTGAATTTCACGTGGTTGATCGTCGCGTCGTCGCCTCCACCGATGATCATTTGGATGGTGCGAGCTAGAGAGGGTGGTTTTGGGGGGCCTTGATGTTGGTACCTCCCACGAGCAAAATTGTCTCTTCCTCGGTCACTCATCAGCTCCTTCAAATGTCCTTGGTGGAGCATGTTTACTACCTCTTGCCGCAAGGCTATGCAGTCATCGGTCTTATGGCCTCGATCCTGATGGAACTCGCAGAGGGCATTCGACTTCCTGGTGTTTGGGTCGGACTTTATATTTTGCGGCCATTTCACCTTGGGGCCGAGCTTCTCTAGGGCGTAGACTATTTTTGAAGAAGAAGCACAAAAATTATGAGCAGATAAAAGTGGAGGCATACCTCTTTCGCTTCGGTGAGTCCCTGTTTGTGGCCTGGATGGGCCATCACCCTAGAGGGTGGGGGGGATGGTCGTTCTGATGTACGGTTGATGCCTTTCGCGATTGAGGCGTGGACCTACAAGGTCTCTTCGGCTGTCGTTCCAACGGTCTTTCCTCGATTCCATTTGGACCGGTGTCAACCGCTGAGTTGGACAATTAAGGTCGTCCTCGTCCGCTCTCACCTCAGCACAATAAGTGTTGTGTATCTCTTCCCAAGTGGTGGGAGGGTATTTCATGAGCATGCTTAACAGTTTTATGGTCGCCCTTAACCCGATTCTGTTCAGCCCGTTCTGGAAAGATGCTACCGCAATTCCCTCTGACATGTTTGGTAGGTTCATTCTTACTCTGTTGAATCAGGCGATAAAGTCCCCTAGTCCTTCAACATGCGACTGCTTAATGGAAAATATGTCGTTCACCCTGGCTTCTGCTTTCTTGGCCCCAACATGGGCGGTGACGAACTTATCGATCATCTCCCCAAACGTCTCTATGGAACGTGCCGGTAATTGTGAGTATCATGTCAGGGCTCCTCCGGTCAAGGTTTCGCTGAACTTCTTCAGCAATACTGACGACACTTGTTCCTTGGTGAGGTCGTTGCCTTTCACGGCGGTGACATAATGGATAATGTGATCTTCAGGGTCCGTATTGTTGTCATATAATTTTAGGTATGGCGGCATCTTGAAGGTTTTGGGTATGGCATGTGGTGTCGCCTCCTCACTGTACGGTTGTTCCACGAACCGACCGATGTCCCGTTTTGGCAGAGTGCCTGGTACCTTATCAACCCTCTCTTGGTGTTCCCTCATTTGATCGCGGAGGGCTTTATTATCGTTCTCCATCTCCTCCATTTTCCTCAGAATAGCAGTGAGGGAGACGTTACATGCATCATTAACATTGTGAGTGATACCTGTTGGGGGAGGGGCGTGTTGCTCGTTGATGGTCGTTGTGATGTCGACTTGTGCGTTGTTACTACTCGCCCCTTGAGCAGGCTTGTTGAGTGTATTATTTTGTACTTGTCAGTCACGCCTCCAATAATTTTGTCAGTCACACCTCCAATAATTTCTTCTTGTCGGCGGTGCTTCCTCCATCATGGACGTAGAGGTTCATTTCCCATGAGAGGCAGTAACGCTCCTAGGGGGTGAGTCACTCCGCCTGGGTGAGGCATTTGGCGTCACATTCTCCTCGCCATTTACGTTAACCTCGTTGATGTTTCTTAGGAGGTTAGCAGTGACGCTTGCTACTGCTTTTAATCTTTCATCTCTGTTTCCTGCCATTGTTAGTTCGTGCAAGCAAGGAAAAAAAAAGTTTTGTCGTTGTTGTTGTTGCTTTTTTTTAGATCTATAAGGAACTAAAATTTTAACTAGATATCCCCACAGACAACGCCAAATTGTTTGACCAAAAAGTGTTAAACTTTCCGTTAAACTAATTATATAAAGTAACAATGGGCAAATCCTATTTAAGCATAAATCCTAGATCTAACATTAAAGGAGTCTGGTGATATGAGACTATGTTCGTGATTGTTAAATGTCAAGTATATGCTCAATGGTTATCAATAAATATGAGAGTAACGGTAAGCAATAAATGTGACAAAGGGCAATAAATATAAATAGAAGGACTTTATCACCCAAATATTGAATGATGTGAATGATTCCTTCTTCTGACAGCTACGTGTGACAATAAACTATGAAGATGGACAAAGTGTTCTTAGATCTTGTGAGTAGAAAAACAGAACAAACAACGAAAACCCAACAGGAATGACAAGACCAACTTTAGTATATATTCTTGATAATCAACCTTTTACAAGATGCTCTTATCAGAAAAGTGAAGATCCCCTTTTGGTTCCCTATCTCCCACTATTTATAAGGGATATTCCTATGAAATCCTAAAAAGTAGAATTAAGGGAATATTCAATAGAATATTCCTTTTTGTAATTCTGAGACTATTTTAACCATTGCTACTACTCGTTCTCTACTCGACCTCGGTCCTGATCTCTCGCTTGGCGACTTCTCGCTATTGGGCTTTGCTCGACCTCGGCCACATCTCTTCCATTCACATCCGTTAAGTCTAGCCTGATTTTGACCCCTACACAACCAAAATAAGATTACGTTTGTAAATTTTAGACCATGATTCTCGACGCAATTTAGATGAAAGTTATGTTTCCACAAATTTGATTATTTACTTGGAAAATTAGACGAAAGTTGGTTCTTTCATTGGATACGTGTGAATGGACGGTGCATAAAGCATGCGTCCGGCATTTGTGTCCATTGAGTAAGAAACCAATGGTTATCTTAAACAGACAACTCTAGCTTGGTTAGTAATAATTGAATTAGTATAAATCTATTCCTATAGTATAAGTGGGGATACCCAGGAAGCTCATGGCCAACATGTTTGCCTGGCCCAATATTATGTTAAGGCTTCTATTTGCAGCCCACACGTGTAGCCCAACTTTGATAGCTGTTAACACATCGTTTCATTTCTTTCTCAGCTTCAACACTTCTCTCATACCTTTGCTCCTCTCAGTCCTCCCCTGCCTCCATTGTTATTTTCTACAAGCTTAGTCATTTATTTTCTCCAAATCGTCAAGGTATAAGGGTTACGACAACAACAAACCTGATTGACGCTTGATCTAAAAGCTTCACTTTATTTTGTTCAGTTCTGGTAAGTTTTTTCTTATTTTTGCTTCTTTTTCCCCCTTCTAAACGCTCCCTGTTATTTCTAATGCTACTTTGTATGTTCTTTTAGATACTTTTTTGTTAGATTTTCACATGCATGTCCAATTTGCATACTAGTGAGCTGAGGTTGTTCGATAAAATGACTAAATCAACTGAATTTCTTTTAGTTTTCTTATTTTCTCTATGATCTTATTTCGGTATGTCTTTGTTTCTTGTGAGCTTTCTATTGCTTCTTTTTTCCTCTCCAGTCTCCAACTATTTGTTATAATTTTGAATATAATTTTTTGGGGTAAATTCTACTTGAGTTGAGAGGTACAGAATTTTGATCTTATATCTTCTCCTTTTTAAATGTTTCTTTTTGAAATTGGATGCAATTTTGAGCTTTACTTTCCTCTTGTTCTACATCTATTTCTACTTCTTTTTGCCTCTTCTTTAGATTTGCTATTTTTTTCTCGATTTTCTATTCCCTTCTGCACATGTATGTTATGAATTACCACGCATATTGCAGCTGTCATGTCCAATAGTTACGCAAGAAATATCAACAAAAATACTGATCTTCCTTATTTTCTTTCTCAAAATTGGTGCCTTATTTCCTTTATATTTATGCTACCATTTATAAATAAGGGGCCTGCTAATCAAAAACATCATAACTTCCCAAGAAAAGGAGCATGTCCAAAAGGAAAATTAAAAAAAAAGTGGGGCAAAATATGGGTACGTAATGACAGAGAGTAGATTTAATCCAACTTCTTTCACATAGAGATTAAATATGTTTAAAATAAAAATTAAAAAAAGTGGGGCAAAACATGGGTACGTAGTGACAGAGAGTAGATTTAATCCAACTTCTTTCACATAGAGATTAAAATATGTTTAAAAGGAAAACTAAAAAAAGTGGGGCAAAACATGGGTACGTCGTGATAGAGAGTAGATTTAATCCAACTTCTTCCACATGGAGATTAAATATGTTTATGTGAAAAAGTACAAAAATTTCAAACACTAAATTCTGAATCCACAATTACAAAAGTGTAATGGTTTCCATTACACTTTACCTTTGGTTAGCAGTTGCTTTAAAAAAGAAATGATAATGTATTATCCGACCTCGTGAATCGATGTCCATTGGTAAGTTTTTAGTTGGTGTCACGACTCAAATTCCCAACCTCAGGGATCGTGATGGCGCCTAACACCACACTTGGTAGGCAAGCCAATGTTAGAAGTCGATTAACTAAATTCCTCGATTAATTACTTGAGCATAAATAAATAAATTCCAATTGAGCCTAATTAAAATAATTCCAAACAAAATAAAATAAAATGATAACAATAATCATTTAAATAAAACGAATCACGAACTAATTATGTAAACAACTCTAAGACTACCCCAGGGTATGGTGTCATAATTCACGAACTACTAAAAAATACTACAAATAATGGCCGAAAGAAATAGTGTAACTGTTCTGAATATAATAAAACAGTGTAAATAATAATAGGAGAAGACTCTCGGAATCTGCGAACGCCGGCAGATGTACCTCGTGTCTCCAAACGAATCGGGTGGTCGTCCTGGAATCCTCTACTGCTGATTAATACCTGGATCTGTGCAAAAGAGCACAGAGTGTAGTATTAGTACAACCGACCCCATGTACTGAGTAAGTGCCGAGCCTAACCTCGGCGAAGTAGTGACGAGGCTAAGGCGGAGGTTTAACATCAAACCTGTGATATTAATATATATACGATAACACAATAAAACAATTATACATGAACAAAAAAAATATATC
>ML268258.1:39738-76081 GCA_005239495.1 Nicotiana undulata | reverse complement strand
GAGCCATCTGAATGCTTGACTGGTAACTGTTGTTGTAGGCAAACTCTGCTAAAGGCAAGAACTGATCCCATGAACCACCAAAATCAATAACACATGCCCGCAACATATCCTTCAAAATCTGAATTGTACGCTCGGACTGTCCGTCCATTTGAGGATGAAATGTTGTGCTCAACTCAATCTGTGTGCCCAACTCTCACTGAAATACTCTCCATAAATGGGAGGTGAACTGAGTACCTCAGTCTGATATAATAGATAAGGGCACGCCATGCAATCTGACAATCTCTCTCATGTAGATCTTTGCCAACTTCTCCGCTGAATATGAAACTGACACCGGAATGAAATGTGCTGACTTGGTCAGCCTATCTACAACAACCCATACTGCATCAACCATCCTCTAACTCCGTGGAAGCCCAACTACTAAATCCATCATGATACGCTCCCACTTCCACTCGGGAAGCTGAATCTGCTGCATCAATCTGCCGGGTCTCTAGTGCTCATACTTAACCTGGTGACAATTCAAGCACCGAGCTAAATAAGCCACAATATCCTTCTTCATTCTACGCCACCAATAATGATGCAGCAAGTCCTGGTACATCTTCGCGGCGCCCGTATGAATGGAATACCGGGAACCATGGGCCTCCTGCAATATCAACTCATGAATGTCGTCCACATCAGGAACACATATACGACCCTGCAATCTCAAAACTCCCTCGACATCAACTGTGACCTGCTTGGAACGTCTGTGCCAAACCGCATCTCTAAGAGCACACAAATGACGGTCATCATACTGCCTGGCCCGAATACGACCTTACAATGAAGAGCGAGCGACGGTATGGGCCAAAACACTGCCACCCTTAGAAACCTCCAACCTAACAAATCGATTGGCTAACGCCTGAACATCCAAATCCAAAGGTCGCTCTCCAACTGATAAATAGGCCAAGCTACCCATGCTGACTGACTTCCAGCTCAAAGCATCGGCCACCACATTGGCCTTTCCCGGATGATAGAGAATAGTAATATCATAATCATTCAGCAACTCTAACCACCTCCTCTGCTTCATATTAAACTCCTTTTGCTTAAACAAGTACTGCAAACTCTTGTGATCAATGAATACCTCACACAGTACCCCATACAAATAGTGCCTCCAAATCTTCAAGGCATGAACAATAACTGCAAGCTCCAAATCATGGACTGGATAGTTCTTCTCGTGGATCTCCAACTGAAGAGATGCATAGGCTATGACCTTGACATCCTGCATCAATACCGCACCAATTCCAATCCGTGAAGCATCACAATACACGATGTACGAACCTGAACCTGTGGGCAATACCAACACTGGTGATGTGGTCAATGTGGTCTTGAGTTTCTGAAAGCTCGCTTCACACTCCTCGGACCATCTGAACTGAGCACTCTTCTGCGTCAACTTGGTCATAGGGGATGCTATAGATGAAAACCCCTCCACGAACCGGCGATAATAGCTTGCTAGGCTTAAGAAGCTCCAAATATCTATGGCTGAAGTGGGCCTAGGCCAATCTCTAATTGCTGAAACTTTCTTCGGATCCACATGGATTCCCTCTGCCGATACCACGTGGCCCAATAATTCCACAAAAATCAACCAGAACTCGCACTTAGAAAACTTGGCATACAACTGCCTATCCCTCAGAGTCTGGAGAACAATCTGAAGATGCTGCTCATGCTCCTATCGACTACGAGAATATATCAAGATATCATCAATGAAAATAATAATGAACGAGTCCAAATAAGGCCTGAACACGCGATTCATCAACTCCATAAAAGCAGCGGGGGCATTAGTCAACCCAAACGACATGATCAAAAACTCATAATGCCCATAACGAGTGCGAAAAGCTGTCTTAGGGACATCAGAAGCCCTAATCCTCAGCTGATGATAACTAGACCTCAAGTCTATCTTAGAGAACACCGTAGCACCCTGAAGCTGATCAAATAAGTCATCAATCCTCGGCAAAGGATACTTGTTCTTGATAGTAACCTTATTCAACTGCCGGTAGTCAATACACATCCTCATTGAGCCATCTTTCTTCTTCACGAACAATACTGGAGCACCCCAAGGAGAAACACTAGGCCTGATGAAGCCTTTATCCAACAAATCCTGTAATTGTTCCTTTAATTCCTTCAACTCTGGCGGAGCCATACGATACGGGGGAATAGAAATGGGCTGAGTGCCCTCAGCTAACTCAATACAAAAGTTAATATCCCTGTCGGGTGGCATACCCAACAGGTCAACAGGGAATACCTATGGAAACTCACGAACCACGGGCACAGACTCTATAGAAGGAACCTCAGCACTAAAATAACGAACATAGGCCAAATAGGCCAAACAACCCTTCTCGACCATGCGCCGAGCCTTCATATAAGAAATAACTCTACCAGAAGAATGACTAGGAGTCCCTCTCCACTCTAAACGAGGTACTCCTGGCAAGGCTAAGGTCACTGTCTTGGCATGACAGTCCAGAATAGCATGATAGGGAGATAACCAGTCCATCCCCAATATAACATCAAAGTCAACCATATCAAGAAGCAAAAGATCAACCTGAGTCTCCAGACCACCAATAACTATTGCGCAAGCACGGTAGACTCGATCTACCACTATAGAATCACCCACCGGTGTAGACACATGTACAGCAGTACTCAAAGAATCACAAGGCATACTCAAATAAGGGGCAAAATATGAAGACACATAGGAGAATGTAGAACCCGGATCAAATAACACTGAAGCCTCTCGGCTGCAAACTGAAACCGTACCTGTAATAACTGCATCAGAAGCCTCAGCATCAGGACGAGCAGGAAAAGCATAACACCGGGGCTGAGCCCCTCCTACCTGCAGATCTCTGGGTCTACTTGCTACGTGCTGACCTCTACCTCTCATGGCCTGCACTCCACCTCTATGAGCCTGACCACCACCTATGGCACCTCGACCACCACCCCTAGCTGGCTGAGGGGGTAAGGATGCACCTGCTGTGGGAACCAAGGAACGGGAGCCCTGATACTGGGGTCCACTCGAAGCTCAGGGGCAATATCTGGTAATGTGCCCCGGGCTACCACAACTATAACAAGATCTTTGCTGCTGTGGTTGATGACTTGGGAACTGGCCCTGACAACCCTGATAACCACCCTGGTAACTCTGAAGTGGCTGTGAACTGGTAGGTGCTGGTGGTGCACTAACATGAGCTGGCGGTGCACGGGGAGATACCTGAAGTGCTGACTGAAAGGTCGGGGTGGATGACCCCTACTGAAAGAATCCCTGCCTCCAGATGAGGCTCCACTGAATCTACCAAAATGATGGGGTCTCTTGTTATCCCCCTGACCACCTCCCTGTGACAAAATCATCTCAATCCTCCTGGCCACATCGGCCGCATCCTGGAACGAAGACTTTGGTCAACATTTTTGGTAAACGGACCCGGACCCGTGATTTGACGGTTCCGGAGGGTCCGTAGGAAAATATGGGACTTGGGTGTATGCCCGGAATCGAATTCCGAGGTCCTAAGCCCGAGAAATGAATTTTTAAAGAAAATTGTGTTCTGAAAATAATAAAGGATTTTGAAAATGTATAATTATGTGAAAACCATGTTACCGGGCCCGTATTATGGTTCCGGAGCCCGGAACAGTTTTATTATATGTTATGTGACTTATCTGTGAAGTTTGGTGTAAAACGGACTTGGAATGACGTGTTTCAGATCAAAATTGGAAAAGTTAAGCTTTATGAAGTTTTAAGAAAATTCTATGAGTTTTAAGGTTTAATTCCGTATTTTTGATGATATTTTGGTGATTTAAAAGATTGAATAAGTCCGTAGGGTGTTTTGGGAGTTGTGTGTGTTTTTGGTTTTGAGCCCTGAGGGCTCGGGTGAGTTTCGGGTAGCTAACGGGGTGTGAAAAGTGCTAAAAATCTGGTGTGTTTGTGATTTTCTGGTGTCCAACGTTTTCTTCTCCGCGATTGCGTATGTGTTCTTGCGATCGCGATGTGTCAGGGGTTGGGGGTGAGTAGTTGACTCTATGCGAACGCAGGACCTCAACCGCGATCGCAGAGCTTGGGGGCCAGTGCTCTACGCGATCGCGGAAGGCCTCACGCGAACGCATAGAGTAAGTCTTGGGATGGGGGTTGGGTAGGCGTTTCACTATGGGAACGCAATCGCTTGGTCGCGATCGCGAAGGCTAGTGACTAGGGGTGGGCATTCGGTACTTCGGTTCGGTATTTAAGAATTTCTGTTCGGTATTTCGGTATTCGGTTTCTCAATTGTGTATACCAAATACCGTACCTAAATATTTCGGTAACAGTTCGGTATTTCTTATTTCGGTTCGGTTTGGTACGATTTCGGTACGGTTTCGGTTTAATATTCGGTGATAAAAAATAACAAACTGCACTAAATATATGTAATAACTAAGACTGTTTTTACTAACTTAATAAAAACATGAAATCTACGTACACTAATCACTTTGATTGACCTCACATCCAATATGCAGTTATACTTTTGCGAATGAAAATGAAGAAAAGAATAGTGCGACAATTACTTCAGATAAATCAACATATAGTAAGAAGAAGAGAAATTCCAGTGGAGCTTTTAATATTTTTCGGAACTTGATGAGTTCTGGAACTGTGGAGACAATTGACTCCTCAATAATTACCATGAATCTAACAAATATGGCTTCCTTTATAGCTTCCAATGACAAAGGCTATTAACCACTGATTGGGATCAAGAGATGGACCAACACAATTCTAACGAATACATCACACATGAAAATGAAAACAGAGATGTTATTCTGTGTGAGAAAACCTCTATTTATCAACTATGGAAATACTCAGTTATCATAAAAAAATACCAACTGTTCAGTATGCCAACAAAAATATCAGTAAGCTTAACAGCAAAAATATCAGTATGCAAACAAAAATACCAACTGTTCAGTTACAAATTACAGTCCAATTGTTCTGTTCAAATACCAGTTACAGTCCAAATTACAGTCCACTTAACAGTATGCTAAATTGCTATTTAGGAGCACTAAAATGGAGCAGAACATAACAAAAATACTGGAAATCTTTTCTCTGAAAATGGCCAACCGAACAAAGGGCATGATTGCACTTGAACCTAAACAATATATAAATCATAAGTTAGAATATTATTTTTTTATGATAATCAAATAAAACTACAAAAGTATATCACCAAACAAATAGTGTATTAAACTTACCACTCAAGTTGCAAGTTGCAACTATACATCAAGCAATGCTAGTAGTGTTTCCATTATTGTCCATATCTAAAGATAATTCGATCAAACATGTCAATGACAATGACAAATAAACAATTAGGATATATTATTTTGAACTAAAATACACACAAAATATTAAAGCTTACCAAGCTCGAGTTCCTCAAGATACTTCAAATCTTCTTCAACACTAATGGGATTCTTCTCTTCTCTAAGCCAATTTTGAACACAAATAAGAGCTTTCACACATTTAGGAGTCAATGAACTCCTAAATGGATCAAGAATACTACCACCGGTGCTAAATGTATATTCCGATGCCACACTAGAAATTGGAATGGCCAACACATCACGAGCCAACTCCGAAAGAATAGGAAATCTAGGAGCATGTGTTTTCCACCAACTTAAGATATTAAATTCTTCACTAAAAGGCTCTTGTTCTTCACTAATGTATTTATCCAACTCGTATTTAGCACCCCCACTTCCATTGTCTTCCTTTTGTTTCTTCAAGTGAAGCTTCGTCCTTATTAATGATGCAGTTATAACACTCCCGCAAGATGTATTAGATGTGTTATTAGATGAAGTAGATGGAGATTGAGGACAAGATCCACTTGAATACATTTTTACATACTCTTCAAACAAAGAATTCATATAAGCATACACCTCAGCATTTACTTTCTTCCCCTTTTCCTCCCCAAAAAGTTCTCCAAGTGCTCCCTCAACATATTCAAATTTATTACGTGGATCCAAGACGGAAGCAATAAAAATCATTTTATTCATTTTTTCAGGCTCACCCCAATACTTCTTGAACTTTTCTTGCATCCGCTCAGCCATTTTTCTCAAATTCTCATCCTCACTAAGTAAACACATTTTCAAATGACAATAAAGTTCAGATACATCCTCAAAATGAGCATTACAAGTAACATAACGTGAACCTGAAACTTTTTTGGTGAGCTCGTGAAATCTTGCAAGAAACTGTATCACATTCCTCACATTCACCCAATCATCAGTCTCAAGAGGACCTGCACTACTACCATCTTCACTAGAACATTGAAAAGCAGAAAATCCATCATCAAAAAGATGAAACTTGTCAAAGGCCTTTTCAAAGTTTTGTGCTGTATCCAACATCAAATAAGTGGAATTCCACCTCGTAGAAACATCCAAACACAATTTTTTGGTACATTCTATCTTTACATGTGCACAACACTATTTAAACTTTAAGGTCCTTGCATGCGAAGCTCTCACATACCTCACAATATCTCTAACACGTGAGACACAAGCATCAATTTCTTTCAAACCATCTTGCACAATTAGATTTAATATATGAGCCATGCACCTCACATGAAGATGTTTACCACCCATCATATTAGTTTTCCACATATCTAACTTTTTAGACAATTCTTTGACTGTGACATCATTTGAAGAAGCATTGTCCACAGTAATAGTGAATACCTTGTCTAATTTCATTCAAGCAAACAATTTGAAATAGCTTTAGCCATCTCTTCACCCTTATGACTAGTGATAGGATTAAAATTTAGTATTCTTTTATGAAAATTCCCATCCCTATCAATGAAGTGAGCTGTCTAACACATATAATTTATTCTTTGTAATGAAGTCCATGTGTCTGTTGTGAGGCAAATTTTTGGTTGTGCTTCTCTAAAAGACTTTCTTAGATTTTGCTTCAATTCACCGTAAACTTCATAACAATCCCTTGTTATTGTTCTACGGGAAGGAAGACGAAATTGTGGTTGAGTTTTTCTCATAAACTTAATAAAGCCTTCATTTTCTACAAAGCTAAATGGTAGTTCATCAATAACTATCATCTCAATTAAGGCCCTCCTAACCACATCTTGATCAAATTTCCAAAGTGATCCTTCATCACTTTGGCAAGATTGAAAATTTATCTTTGTTTGACTTTTATCTTTATCAATGTTAGGTGGGTATTCTTTGCATCTAGTCAAATGAGAGTTCAATCCGCTTGTTCCATTCTTAGATGAGTAAAAAGCTAAAGCTTGCTTACAATATCTACACTTTGCTTTACCAACCCCATTTACCTCAAATTTATCAAAATGATTCCAAGCCTTGGATCTAGGTTGCATGTCTTTTCTTTTCTTAGAATCTTGAGTGTCAATGGTATTGGTGTTGCTATCTTGAGTAATAGGTAAGCTTTCACTTGAACCGGCAACACTGTTTAAACTTTCATCTTCCATATATACAAATAGAGATAGTATAAGATTGTGTGATCCTAAAATCTTGAGTAAAATCCTAAATATATATTACATGTCACTTTGACTTCCATTGCATACACTAACAACATTTTAACTTGGCTCCCCTTCACATTTCACAACTTAGACAACAATAGGAATAGACTAGTATAACTTAATATAGAGCAATTTAGTATAACTTAACAGACTAGTATAACTTAACAAATACCAATGTAGTATAACTTAACAGAGTGCAAAAACCTTAAGCAAAAAGATAAAGACAGTATTGAGTATTGACAATTTAGCAATTAAGCAAAAAAAAATATTGTCAAACGGACAGTGTTCACAAAAAAACACAGAAACAATGGATTTTCTTCTCAGTATCAACTGATAAATCCGATTTTATATAGGACTGAGAATGCATAGTAGTATCCGACAATTGACAGTCGATGGAGCACACAATTACTTGTTTCCATGGATTAAAAGGATAACATGGCACACAAAAATACCCAAATCATGCTGACCTATATTCTTACAAATTTAATTTTCCTTAAACACATAAATTTATAGCCACAACACAGCTTTAGAGTGACCACACAAAAATTAAAGTTCAAAACTAAAAAATAGAGACCTAATTTACAAAGTATAAAAAGAAATCTCAAACAACCACAAATTAAAGGTCATATAAAATTCATATGAACCTGGCCGAACCGTTGAGTTTCGAAATAATCCAATCCAATGATTGAGTGAGGAGTGAGGAGAGAGGAGTCGAAACTCGAAATTACCAACAACACAGCAAGCGAGACGCCCAGATCGGACTTCAGAGACGTAAAATGGAAATGGTGACTCTATGAGACTATGACTGCCTGACTGAAGAATTCAAGATGATCATTGTGAAAGTTTGGTGCGTTATGCGTGGGTGAAGAGTGAAGACTGAACTCTGAAGATGAAAATGAGAGCTAACTGCTAACCTAATTTGCTAAATTAAAATGGATTGTCTAGTGTCTAACGCCGGGTGAGGGGTCTGGGGATTAATGGACTCTGGGCTTGGAACAAGTTGGCAGTTGGCTTGGGGGTGTCACATGGGGTTGGGCCTGGGTGGGTAGATATAGGCAGGGTAAAAAAAAAGTCCATAAAATTTTGGTATACCGAAATACCGAAATTTTAAAATTATAATATCTAAAACCTAACCAAAATACAAAAATACCGAAAATGTAATACCGAATTAGACAGAAATACCGAAAAAAACCAAAACCGAAATACCAAATTAATTCGGTTCGGTTTTCCGGATTTTATGCCCACCTAGTGACCCGTGTTCCCTGCGATCGCACCCTCTTAATCGCGATCGCGAAGTTTCAGACCCAGTACTCTCCGTGATCGCGTGCCTCCTGCCGCGATCGCAATAGCCAAAATCGTCCAGTTATTCTTTAAGTCCAAAAAAAAACATAATACTCTACACGGGATTTTCATATTTTCATCACTTTCTCCTTCCTCCAACCTCCATTGAAGACCCCAAGCCAATTCTTCCTCCATAGCCTCTTGGGTAAGTGTTTCTAACATCGATTTCTTCCACTTTTCTTCCATAATCACTAGAATCTCGGCCTAAAATCCTAAAATCAAGGTAGAAATTAGGGGTTTTGGGTAGAGTTAGGTTTTTGGAATTTTGGGTAATTCAACCTCAATTTGGGGTCGAATTTCAAAACAAATTATATATTTTAACTCGTGGGGTTATGGGTGATTGGATTTTGGTCCGAACCTCGAGTTTGGACCAAGCGGGCTCGAGGTCAAATTTTGGTATTTTTGGAAGAATGCTAGAAATTGAATATCTAGGCTATGCGATTGTGTTATTGAGTTTTTATTGATATTATTGAATTAATTATGACTAGATATCGTTGTTTCGGAGTCAAATTATAAAGGAAAGACGGTCTTAGAGGGTTGATGCTATACTTTGGACCGAGGTAAGTGTCTTGCCTAACTTTGGTGAGGGATTAGGTATTGCCTGCTATGTGTTATGTTTTTATCATGTTCAATGTATAGGTGAGGTGACGGGTACCTATGCATTGTGAGTCTAGCATGCCCGTGAGTCTATTTTGATAAAATTCAGTTATTTCTTCAATGTTCATTATATTACGTGATTGCCTCTACTTGAGAAGTTGATTGTGGTTGATGTACTGGTTGTAGATATTATGAAATGTTGGTTCAATTGAGAATCCAAGTACACAGTACATATATTGAGTTTATTGGTTATAGCTGAGACCCTTGTCGGGCATTTATTGATATATTGACTGATATCTTCCCCTTGCCGGGTGATTTGAACTGTATTTTTCCACTATGTTGCATTCCTTGCCATACACATTGTCTTGCATTGGTGAGGAAGAGTGTAAAGCACGAAGGGTGATGTCTTGCCATATTTACATTCATTGAAAGCACGAAGGTTAATGCCGTGCCATGTTTACATTCATTGAAAGCACGAAGGTTAATGCCGTGCCATGTTTACATTCATTGAAAGCACGAAGGTTAATGTCATGCCATGATTACATTGATCACATCATACATTGCATAGCGAAAGAGAAAGCGAAGCACGAAGGTTAATGTCGTGCCATGATTTACATTGATTATACCATGTTTTTCATAGTGAGGGAGAGAGTAAAAGCACGAAGGGTGATGCCGTGCCATTATTTACCTTCCTGGCATTTGTACTTGTCTTTACTTGGTACTTTCTGTTAAACTGCTTCTTATCTGCTTTCTTATGATTAATATACTGTCATATCTCACTTGTGATCCCTTTAACTGCTCCCGTTTCCCGAATTGTCTGCTTATTTCTTGCGTTGCTATCTATGTTATATGTTGTAGGATAAGACAGGTGTACATCGTTGCTAAGTCTAACCTCGTCACTACTTCGGCCGAGGTTAGGTTCGGCACTTACTCAGTACATGGGGTCGGTTGTACTAATGCTACACTGCACTTCTTCATGTTGTGCAGATCCCGCACCCGGACCCTGTGGACAACACTGAAAGAGTCTCCTTCAGTCCACTTCAGAGGCTTCAAGGTATACCGCCGACGTTCGTGGGCCTTGGTGTCTCTTCCGTCTTTGACTCTTCTATTGTCTTATTTATTTTGTAGCTCCGAAGACAATTGTGTACCTTTCTTTCTAGACTTTGTATTTAGTACTCCATATAGAGTTCGTGAGTTTGTGACACCCCGGTTTTGGGATTATGCAACATTGTGTACTTTACCGTTTCATTAAACCTTTCAGATGTTTATTACATTTCTACTGTAAGCATTTTTAAGCGTTTGTTATTTCCGTTAAGTTTTGAAAGGTATTACCTTTACTACTATTGACATGAGTTGAAATTTGTTTGATTTATTGCATAAGTTGGATTGTCTAGCGGGCTCAACGTTAGACGCAGTCATGGCCTGAAGGTGAGAATTCGGGTCGTGACATCTGTTCTATTCATAACGATGACTTGTAACCCATCTTGGCCCGAGATAAAAGAACACTTGCTATCAATTGACGAAGCACAAAACATACCTGATTTAATTAGTCGAGTTTTTAGAGCAAAGATAGAAGAACTAAAAATAGATATACTAAAAAGAAATATCTTTGGAAAAGTTGCAGCTTTTATGTATACTATAGAATTTCAAAAACGTGGTTTACCACATGATCATTTCCTTATTATACTTACCAATGAATACAAACTACTTACTCCAGAATCTTATGACAATATTGTTCGTGTTGAGTTACTTGATTGTAAAGCTGGAGAAACCTTATATAAACTTGTTCTCCAACATATGATGCATGGACCTTGTGGTAAGTTAAATCCTACAAATTCATGTATGCAAAAGAAAAAGGTTGTTGCAAATTCAAATATCCAAGAAGCTTTGTTGATCAAACATCAAAAGGAAAAAATTCTTACCCAATTTATAGAAGACGAAATACGGGATTTGTAAAAGTCAAAGATCACTATTTCGATAACTCATGGGTGATCCATTCTTACATGAAAAATTCAATTGTCACATAAATGTTGAAATTTGTTCAGATATTAAAGTTGTTAAATATATTTATAAATATATCTGCAAAGGACACGATAAAATCGCATTTCGCATACATGACAATGACGCAAATGTTGAAGTGGATGAAATAAAAGAATATCAATCTTCTCGATGGGTATCACCACCTGAGGCTACATGGCGTTTATTTGGTTTCCCTATTAATGAAATAACACCAACTTTTTATCATCTTCAGTTACATCTTGAAGGACAACAATTTGTTTCTTTTAAGAGTGTGCTGAGTATAAACTCAATTATGAATAATCCTATGATTAGAAAAATAATGTTAACAGAATTTTTTGCTATGAACAAAATAAAAATAAAGATGCAATAAAGCTCAATCTACTGTATAAAGAATTTCCACAATATTTTGTATGGTCAGTGCAATATAAAATGTGGATTCGTCGAACAAACGGTAATGTCATTGGACGTGTTGTAACATCTCATCCAACAGAAGGTGAAAGATATTATCTGAGATTATTATTAATTAATATAAAAGGACCAAAATCATATGAAGACCTACTAACTGTAAATGAAGTACGCTGCGATACATTCAGAGAATCAGCTAAAAAAAGAGGACTACTTCATTGTGACAATAACTTAACTGAATGTATGGTAGAAGCTGAGAGTTACCAAATGCCATGTAGCTTGAGACGCTTGTTTGCTATGTTGTTGGTATATTGTGATCCTGCTAATCCAAGAGAATTATGGGAGAAATTCGAGGACTCTATGTCGGAAGACTTCAAAATTTTACCAGACATCGAAACAAAAAGTGTTCGATATAAAGTTTTAGATTGTCGCAAGGACATCTTACATTCGATGGGACATAACATTAATAGGTATAAACTTATCCCTAAAACTTTCAATGCTTCAAAGGCTGCCAAAGAATCAAGAGAAATATTCTTTGAAAGAAACATAATCGTTACTGAAGAATAACTATTACTACAACAAAAGTTGAACCGTGAACAACAAATGGCATACAATGTGATTATAGACAGAATATCTTCGAACAAAGCAGGAGCTTTTTTTGTTGACGGTCCTGGAGGAACAAGTAAAACTTTTTTATATCGTGCCTTATTAGCTACTGTACGATCTAAAGGATTTATTCCTCTAGCAACAACAACCTCTGGAGTTGCGTCTTCGATTCTTCCAGGTGGTCGTACGGCTCATTCCCGTTTTAAAATTCCCATTGACATTGATGAAAACTTTAGTTGCTATATTAGCAAACAAAGTTCACTTGCCTGTTTGATTCGAGATACAAAATTAATTGTATGGGATGGAGTATAAATGGCAAAAAAGAAAATGATTGAAACTTTTGATCTACTTTTAAAAGATCTCTTGAATACTAATATGCTTTTTGGTGGTAAAGTTGTTATCTTTGGTGGTGATTTTAGACAAACTCTACCAGTAGTTCGAAACGGAAAAAAAGAAGATTTTATTCATGAGAGTTTATTATATTCTGACATTTGGCCCCGACTTGAAAAATTACAACTGTCAGAAAACATGCGTGCAAAAACTGATCTGGCCTTTTGTTAATATTTGATAAGAATAGGAAATGGAATAGAACCTCTTACTTCTAAAAACAAAATTGAAATTCCAAAAATTCATTTATTGTCTCTAATACTACTGAATAGGAATCTTTGAACGCATTATTTGAAACAACATTTCCTAATATGCATGATTTCTTCTGTGATGCATCTTCTGTGACTTTCCATGTTATTTTGACGATGAAAAATGATTTTGTAAATGAAATAAATGATATGCTTATAGGTAAATTTCCAAAAGAAGCTAAAATATTTGTTGCAATTGATGAAACATGTGAATCGAATGATCAAAGTCAGTATGAAGATTTATTGCATTCTTTAAATCATGTTGGTTTACCTCCTTACAGGTTAACTTTGAAAGAAAATTGTCCAATTATATTACTACGAAATTTGAATCCTTGTGAAGGTTTATGCAATGACACAAGATTAAAATGTTGTGATTTTAAAACACATGTTATAAGTGCAAAAATTACAAGCGGTGATTTTAAAAATACATATGTGTTCATTCCATGAATACCATTAATGTCATCAGGAGATGAAAAATCACCAGTGCAGTTTAAAAGAACACAATTTTCAGTAAGACTGTATTTTGCTATGACTATAAATAAAGCACAAAGTCAAACATTAGATTTTGTTGGTATATATTTACGAGAATCAATGTTTTCACTTTATGTTGCATTGTCGAGAGCAAAAGCTTTCAATTGTCTCAAGATATTAATTCGGCCTCCAAACCCAGATAGTGATGACGATCATTCTACTTACAATATAGTTTATGATGAAATCATTCAAAAGGCTTTCTTGTGAATCTTTTACAGTTTACTCTATACCGTCTGCTGAACTAAACAAACTTGAACATACAGTTTTAGCTCAAGAACACCCATGTTGTTTGTAGAACATGTACTTAAAAGGTTAACTTTTGCTTTCATTTCTTCATTTGGGTCTTTCATTTATCTTGTATACTTTATTTTTTATGTTTCAATGCTTAATTTTGTTCTCATGTGCATATTTGTGTGTTTTATTTATATATATTTTTGTTTTTTGTTAAATTCGTTTTGCGGTCCTTAAAATACAAGTTTAGTACTATAATTTGCAAACTTCGATAATCAAGAAAGGTTGAAAATGAGTGTTTTAGAAGCACTAGAAACTCTTGAATAAAAAAATGTTGAAGATAAATGTTTGGAAGCACTAGAAGATATGAGGTTCTAATGAGTTGATTGTCACTACAACAATATTGTGCACATTAATTTACGCAATGTGTTTGAAATGACTGAAAATTGAAATAACTTAATAAATTTTTTATTTTATTTATTTAAACCTAGGTTTAAATAATGTGTAGCTACTATGTTTCAATCCCTTTTTCACTGTCCTAACTGGTTTGGGATGTGGTTAGGGCTCCAATCAGCGCATTTAGATTGTTGTCCTTTTTATGCATATACGGTAAATGATTTAATTCAGACCCCACTTATGGGATGTTGTTGTCGTATTTAGTTACCGGTAAATATTCTTATCACTTAATCATGCATTTGAGCAGGTCGTAGGCATGCCGATCATGATGTACTTCTAACACCAATACCCATTTACATCGTCAGCCATGGATCTCAACTTCCAGCCACACTTCTCAACCCTTCTTCAAAAGATGAGTTGGTTGTTGGACTCGACTGTGAGCATATTGAGCGCTGTCAATATGGAACACTCTGTATTGTGCAGGTATTTGTCAGTTTCTACATGTTCTGAGTATATTCCAAGCTTGTGCCTCACTTGATTTGCCAATAGTCTGATGCTATTCAATTGTACCTTTGTGTAAGTCTATTAGGAGTAACTTTAATTAAATATCTGTTTTCTTGCAAAGCAAAAAATACACCATAGTTATAAGTTACAGAATTTAGAGAATTATCTCCTATACATCCCTTGCCTGACAATGACATTGCTATAATCATCTTTTAGATTTTATGCATCCAAATCAAAGTATCAAACTCATTACCTGCTTTTTTATCCTTCTAAATTAATAGATTCAGTGCTCGCATTTCATATGTCAAGGCTTATACCGAGATTACTATTCTTCCTTCTTCGGCATGCCTATATGCGAGGTTTTCCGGCTCCATGGACTTTGAATTTTTTGTAAACGTAAAGAAATGGATCTAAACCCAGTTTCAACATGTTTCCTAGACTTCCACTAAGCTGTTGTGGAAGGTTTTTGTTGAGAACATTGTAAAAATAATTGACATAACATGATTAAAGTCAGTATGTTTTTGTCTTTAGTTTACTTATTTGACAAATTACCTTGAGGTGAAGTGATCTTCTTTTTCGTCGGCAAAAGAACTTGATTGCTCACTTCGTGTGTGTCGTTCTGAATTGTTATTACATAATTTTTTCCAGGAGTGCTTTGACACTGATTTGTAGCTTCTATGGTGAACAAAATATCATATGATACGGGAGAAAAGACTCACATGTGCAGCAACTCACTTCAGATGTTGTTATCGAGGTACTGAGTCTACTGACTGAGCTTTTCTGCGTGCAATAAGAGTAAACACATTAGAACATTGGTTAGTTTGCATCACTACTGATCGATTCTTTATGCAGGTGAACATCGAAATTCCCTTTGTACTTTTACTCTTTACCTATTTTTCTCTTCCAAATTGACAGCAATCCTTGGATATTAGTTAGTGGAGCTACAGAGCATATGTACTTCTCTAGAAATTCTTCATTGATTATAAAGTCTTACCTAAACCTCTTATGGTAAAACCTCCTAATTCCTATAGAGTCAAAGTATTCTGTTTCAAATCAAGCCGTTCAGATGCAGTTTCTAAGTTTATCCAAGTCAAATAGTTTTTCTGTTTCCAAAAGGAATTCCGGTCCTTTCTTTAATTTATGTTTTGTTTTTTCTGATCCTGATGTAAAAGAGAAGCTATGGCACTATAGATTAGGCCATATGCCATTAATTAATATGAAGAACATTTCATCAGTTTGTATTCTAATGTATTTTGTTTTTTCTACTCCTTGTACTATTTGTCCTATGGCAAGACAAACAAAGCTACTATTTCCTTTGAGCACTATTTCTACCAAAATTGTGTTTAATTCAACTAGTGCTCAGGTCCTAGATCAGATACTGAGGATCATGCTTCCTAGGTTTATGGCTCACAACATCCACTTAACTTTTTCTTCATAGTTCATTTTCTGTAAAAAAAATCTTGTACTATAATTCTACAAAACTATTGGCAGCTACTTTTCTTGTCATTTCCTTGCTTCAACTCTCGAAATGCTAGAGTCCCTTCCTTTAAGTTGGCATTTGAATCTAATAAAAGACTCACAACATCGTTTTAACCTTATTGTTGTCCATGTATATCAAGTCTCTTACCAGTTATAATAGTTCGGATTTATTGAATTGGTAAATAAATGTTAACATATTCCTTATAATTAGTTGGAACTTACAATTCTTACACACTTGCCAACTGCAAGAGCATGTTGGATGTTTTCAAAGCTGGTGGAGACTTCCATTTAAGCACTGCTACGAATATGTATCCTCACATCCATGAAGCCGTTGAAAAAGTTTAGGTACTTCCTGAATGGCATCTTCAACCAGCTGAAGAAAAGCCAATATGTTGGACTTTTATCCTTTGAGGTTCTTTTTATTGGGTAAACGTTGCGTGAAGCTGAAGCAGTTCTTTGTCTAATTTTGAGCTGGTAATTGAAGCTAAGAGTGTGATTTCAGCTCATGTGTTGTTGTATTTATAGTTCATTATCATGTTACAGTAGTTGATTTGCTTCGGTGGTATTGTTGGGCTTTTTGCTGTCTTCGTTTTTTAAATTGTACTCAATTGTTTGAGGAATAATTTTACTTAGTTTTTCTTCCTCTTTTATGGGTATTGTCATTGGCTGCTTGTTGCTAGATGGTATGAGGGAGATTGAATCAGATTCATCATCCCGCATAAAAAAAGATACAATCTTTCGCCTTTCTCATCTTAGAAAATTGCAACCAAAGAGAAGAATTGAAAAGGATGTAGTTGGATTTCAAAAGATTATCAAGAGAATTAGCTACCTAGATCGAATGAATGAAATGGAAAGTAGGATTGATTAGCAAGTCAGATGCTGGACTTTTGTTAAGACTACGGAAGATTAGTTTATTTTGTTATTACTGACGAAGCAGCTCTTGTGCGGTTGCATTTCTTAACCGAGCAAAAATAATATGAAAGTTCTCCATAAAATGTCAACAACGAGATGTAACAATAGATTCTTATAGAGTAAATGTTGAAGCTTAACACTTGGACTTATCTCAAATATGGTTACTGTGGAACGTTATTGCTTCTTTTATTTTGCTTATTATTGCTTCTTGTGACAACTTTTCTAAAGAATTATCAAATTTCATGACAAAAATCTGAAGGTAGTAACTCTAGGGTGTCAATAGTTTGGTTCGGCTGATTATTTTATAAAATTTGTATCATATCAATTTTTCGGTTATTCTATTATGTACAATCAAAATTAAACTTTTCGAAACCGTCCCATCATGTTGGTTTCTCTTCGGTATCGGTTCGGTTTTGTAAATTTTTGGTAAATGTTTTTGATATCATGTAAAAGTCACCAGTAGAAATAGAATGCAACAACATACGTACTTTTATAAGACTTAGCAATACTCTCTAGACATTTTTATAGTTTAAAAGGTGATGAATTAAGAAAATATGAAAGATGGCTAGAGTATAGATCCATCAGCTATTCTACATCAGCATAACAAAAACTAAGCAGATACAAAAATAATATAAATTACACGAGTGAAAAAATATTAACTAAGCTGGGATTCAAGAATAAAGTTTATAGAAGATTAAATATTCAAAAAGATAAATCAAATCATACAAAAGGAAATATATTCAATACATTGTAGTTTGCTACTCATAATCGCTACAATACCTTGTGTCTTACTAGTGAACTTGCTAGAAATAATTTATTTTCAACTAATGATGTTCTACTTTTTGCAAACCCACCTACTTTTGCCTTATAGCTTTTAGCTTCCAATGTAACTGGAATTGTAACATACCGTTCAGTTCCGACTTCTGTAATACTCTAGTTCTATTTTTAATAAAAGCCTTATTAGCAACAAAAAAAAATCTTTGGTACTAGTATCTTGTAATGGAAAATCAGTGACAAACAACTCACCATTTCCTTAATTTAACCACTAAAATAATAAATACTCGATTTGAATTTATAAGGATTTCGTTTCCGTGAGTTTTATTATACTCTCATTCTAGACTCAACCCCCAAGAATTGTTGATGGAGCGTGAAATAGTAAAGGTTTAAACATCAAGAACATTTCTTGGTTTAAACTAGGAAAAGTTCAAACACCAAGAACCTTTCCTAGACCCTGGAGCTTGAACTAATAAACCTTTAAACACCATGAATCATTCCTGAAGTTTGAACTAGTAAAAATTTAAAAATCGGGAATGGTTTATAGAGTTTGAAATCCATCATATTATGTTGGAGTTCAATATTCAATGAGTCGGTACCGACGGACGATATTAATCTTTAATGAGTCGTTATTCCTATTATCTATTGTTGAAATTCAATCCATTGTTACGGATGGACGATATCAATCCTTGCGAATGAGTCGTTATTCTATTCCTATTATCTATTAATCCATTTTTGATGTAATATTCGCTGCAGCGGCTCAGCTTGCTCCTTGAAGCTCTTTTTTCAAATAGTGATGACTGATGATTGATGGTGCATTCCAAATTATTTGCAAAAGACCAAAAGTTTCCAAGTTCCAGAAATACCACCTTTTCGCATGGGTGTAGCAAAGAGCAAAAAAAGCGGGATAGAGATATGTACTCCAGGAAACATTTTTAGACTTTCAATTGGAAGAAGTCTAAATTTCAAAAAAATTCTTATGTTCTAGTTAGGGGTATTTTTGTCAAAATACTTTTTGATGCCAAAAGAAAAATTATTTTCCCATTACATTTTAAGTAGTGACTAAAAACTCATAATAGACCCAAAAATGGTCATTTCAGCTAAGTTTTTCTATTAAAATGGCTCCAGACCTGAATCAATTCTGAATGGAGTCCAACTACAGTACTTGGGACTGATTTTGTTAAAGTGGCCTCCACTTGCAAAAAGTGGCTGCACGCTAAAGAGCAATGTAAAAATAGGCTATTAGTCACATTCAATAACAGGCCGACTTAAAACTTGGGCCTAATCCATCACTGCTAGTGTCACCCATATCGTGTAGGCCGAGTCCAGTTTAGAGCAACGTCATCGGGAGCGACTAAACCAATGAAATTCGGACATGTGGCCCATCTCCGATGCCAAATGCAAAGACCCTCAGCTGAAGACTCTTTTTATCATTTGTATCTGAATCTGAATCTGTAGCTGATTGTAAACATGGCGGATTCGACGAGGAAGTTCCTTTTAGCTACGGTCTTAGCTGTATTATGTTTCTCGTGGACCATCGCCGCCGGCACCGACGGGCCATTCATCGTCGCACACAAGAAGGCGTCTCTTACTCGCCTCAAATCCGGCGTCGAACGTCTCTCCGTCTCCATCGACATCTACAATCAAGGATCTGCGTATGTCTTCCGTCCCTCTCCTTTTTTTTTTAAACATCAGATCCTGTACTTCCTTTTTTAAGCTTTTCTTTCATCGATGCTTTGCTAAATATATATGCATGTCTATTAATTGCTTTTCTTGAAGATTCTGTTGTTAGGATCCGCGCGTTTGTTGGGTAAATAGTTATGTTATGCATAATTGTTTTTAATCTGAGCTCGTATACTGTTTCCATAATAGGAAAAGGATTAGATAGATAATCCAGAGTAATTAGCATTGATTATTATACTAGTAAGAGGCGTATTTATGGAGTCAAAGCTAATAAATAAGTACAACAATAGTTTGCTCAATTGGTAAGGAAATTTTTTATATGATGCATGCTAGTGTAATCTCAGTCTTCGTTTGTCTCATTTCCAAATAGGAATGCGAATTCTCTCGATCTGGTTGTTTTGTTGGGTTACTAAATGTAATCAGTTTATCTTCTTTTTCTATCCTTGTTGCCTAATTGGGAATCGCAATTTCAGATCAGGAAATTGGATTCCTTTCTTCTTGAAATCCCTATTAGATCTTTTATTGTTTTCCTTTTATTTATGTTTTGATCGGAAAAATTTCCTATTGCTTCTTGAAGGTGAAGCATCCGTGGAATATGAGCAAATAAACTACAAATGAAGAGATTGGAATCCCTTTTTGACTTTACCTCCCATCCTCAATAATTAAACATTATATTTGTATATCGCCAGGGATAGAAAGAGTAAAAGATATAAACACACTTTACAGTAGCTTTCATCTTTAATTTTGTGTCTATTATCATCCTATATTTGCAGTTTAGAATAGTTGTTTATCTATCATCTATGGTTGTAGTAAGATCCTTCTAAACGCTTGAGATTGGAATTCTTGTCTGATGCCAGTGACTTGTCACCAGCAGGTAACAGTTGAGTAAACTTTATAATGCTTGATAAACTAACACCTAGATGAATCAAATGAAATAATAGGAGGCTGATAGTTTGGACTCTAAATTCATTGTGTACAATGTTCAACATGATTCAACCATCCAGAGGAGTGGTGAGGATTGTTTTTAGTCAAAATAGTATTTTCCTTTTGAATAATACGGTGTTCTTAGTTTCTTTGCACATTGTTAGCAATCTTTCGGTACATCAGCATGATTCAACCCTTGTGCTCATTCCTGAACCGTCTATGGGATAGACTAGTTCCCTTGGCTTCAATTTGGTAAAAAGTTAAGGAATCTAAGAAGTCACAAACTTTTTAGAAATGACTTGCATGATTCTTTTTATCCTTTCTTGTGCAACCGACTTCACTCTAAATTGTTCCGAGAGATCTTCCTCTAGATATCTGTCATATGCTATCTGTATAATCATTTACCAATGATGTGCCTTTGACATGAAAAAGCTTTTTTTTGTTCAGGACGGCATATGATGTGAGTCTTTATGATGACAACTGGTCTCAAGATGTATTTACCATTGTCGCTGGTAACACATCCATGTCATGGGAAAGGCTGGACGCGTAAGTCCTCATATTATTAGTGGCATCTAACAATTTGATTTCTTTATCTTGTCTCTTTCTCATGTTGGTTTGCCTGTCTCATGTCAGTGGGACCGCTCTCTCCCATTCCTTTGAGTTGGAGGCTACGAAGAAAACAGTGTTTTATGGTGCACCTGCGGTTATAACATTCCGCATTCCCACAAAGGCTGCTCTACAGGTTTCACATTCTTGCTTGTATGGTTCTACTTAGTACACTTGATATGGACGACATTGATCTATAATGTTTTTGTTTTAGGAGGCATACTCAACTCCAATCCTCCCACTTGACATACTAGCTGATAGGCCTCCGGAGAAGAAGTTCGACTGGGTAAGCTTGAAAACTATTAGCTGGCTGCACAACTACATCACACATATTCTGTTAATTGTATTTGCTAAGAGAATTTCCTTTTTTTGCATGTATTGTCCAAAACTCTTGGTGAATATTCATAGGCAAAGGTATGACATCTTCCTCTAATAGTGTTAGATTCGATAATGCTTACTCTTACATAAGATTACGTACAGAAAGTGGAGAATTCAACAAGTTTCTAGGTTATCAATCATTATCTGATATACAAAAAGCGTATCTGAATTTGGAGAAAATGAGAACTACATGGATTGATAACTTATCCTATTTGATATCTCTCTGAGAGCACCACTAAGTTAGACGTGTTGTAAAATTTAGAACTTTTGTATCTTACATGTCCCACATGTTGCCTTCTTCATAAAGCAGTATGGTTTTTCTATGAATATGATGCGCTTTGTGGAAATATTTGAAAGTTATGAGCATTAGGGCCTCATTTTTATCTCCCCTTGTTTACAGAGGTTGATGGCAAAATATGGCTCCTTGGTTTCTGTGATCTCAATCGTGGTTCTGTTTGTCTACCTGATCGCGAGCCCTTCAAAGTCCGCTAGCAAAAAGAAACGCTGAATACAAATTAGATGTCTTGGTCATTATTCCGGCAAGAATCAATTGGAACCTTCAGGATTTATCTTGTGTTCCTCATTAGTCAAACATCAGTTTATTTACCAGTTTTAACTTTTACACTTTGTAACAACATCCAAGCAGGTAATTAGACTGAGATGTTAGTCTTCGGCAGATCTCTAAGCTAAGATTTTCACTTTTACGAGAATTTTGTACTGGGTTACTTGAATACCTAAGTTTTGTTTTTTGCGCTTTCCTCTTTGTGGTTGGCATGCTTCTTGAGCATCAACGATTTTCATTTTCTTACACTTTCATCTGTGCCTCTCCATTTTATGTGCAAAATATTTTCTTGGTCGGATGATGGATCAATTAGAATTGTTTAGCTGACAAAGACAACCAGGTTTAATTAAGGTTTTAATCATTTCAGGATGCTTGTAATATTATAGTCAACCATGAGTAATGCATATTTCTTTATTTTGAATGTCTTTAAAATATGCTACGGAGACGTAATGTACATCAACTTGTGAAATTGCAAAGCACTCTAAAATTCTATAGAATAGCTTTGACTATGCTCACAAAAAGTCCCACTTTTGCATGAGTATGACACGAGAATATAAAGCTAAGTAAGAAGCGTAATCATTATTTGAATCAGAAGAGTGATTTAGCCCGTAATTTGGGCACTTTCGGATTGGGATTTGGCATGCAATTGATGTGGAGGTGTTCAGTCACATTATCAGAGAATAAGTCACAAGTTTTGTCTAAGGATCTCCACTGACATTTGAGCTACCAACTTTGGTGTTTTCCCCCCTCTATTAGGAAACAAACTCCACACAAATTACATACACTCTTATGTCTTCCTTCTTCACAAATATTAATACTGCAAATTGATCAATGAGGCTTGCCATTTGCTTAGTGCCAAGAATACAAGCCTTATATATTCGTGGATCTTTATCAGAGCAATTTGGATGCAGGAAATTGACCTGTAATGTGACTCCGCGCATATACTATTAATCTGAAATCACGGACTCAAGTAAACCCTCTTCTTATAAGATGGGGCCCGCCCCTGCTCGCAAAGTAGGAAGCATGAGTTACTTAAAATATAAATAAAGTGCTTCCTGAAGAAAACTTGATTTACTAAAATAAGTGTATATAGATGACAAAACAAAACTATAAAAATTGAAGGTAAGCAATTTCAAAAGGCACTACATTTCAAAGCAGTAGATAAAATTATAAGAATAACATGTTCTAACAAGAAAAGATTGCGTCGATCTAGCATAAGCAATACTAATGTAGAAATTGTACGGGGCGTCCTATTTGGTCGCTCCCATTTAACCTATACCCATTTTTTTTAAAACTTTTAACTTGTATCCATTTTTTAAACAACTTCAGCTCCCTTTCTCTTTCTCCTTCTCCTCCTTCGTTTTCTTCTATGAGTGTGTAGTAGCGCACACCAGTGAGTAATCAGCTACAAAGAATCACTGATTCTCCCACCAAAACATCATTTTTTTCTCTTTACGAATTCAGCAATAAAGAAACTTTCAGTAATTCTTCTTTTCGCATCTTGATTTTACACAAGCTTAGACGAAGAAACGACCCACCTGATCTATTTCTTTTTTAGAAGATCGAGGAGAAGATGTGAAGAAGAGAGAAGGAAAATTGACTGGTTTTTCATTAAAATGGGTAAAATGATAGTACTAGAAAGTGTAATTAAATGGGAAACACGTTAGTGCTAAAGAGATTTTAAACATTTGAATAGCTCTAGAGCTGAAGTTCTCCAGTTACAAAGACAAAAGCTTCAGCTCTAGAGCTGAAGTTCCCCAGTTACAAAGACAAGAACTTCAGCTCCCAGTTACAAAGACAAAGAGCTGAAGTTCCCAGTTATAAAGACAAAAACTTCAGCTCTAGAGCTAAAGTTCGCGAGTTACAAAATAAAAACTTCAGCTCTAGAGCTGAAGTTCCCCAGTTACAAAGACAAAACTTCTGCTCTAGAGCTGAAGTTCTCCAGTTATAAAGTCAAAAACTTCAGCTCTAGAGCTAAAGTTCCCCAGTTATAAAGTCAAAAACTTCAGCTCTAGAGCTGAAGTTTGCGAGTTACAAAATAAAAACTTCAGCTCTAGAGCTCAAGTTCCCCAAGACAAAAACTTCAGCTCTAGAGCTGAAGTTCGCAAGCTGCTTCAGGCCCGTCTACTAGAATACTGAAGTTTTGCGTGATTGCCTTTGCTACTTCAGTCTCGTATGCTGAAGTTATGCGAAAAAGCGGGTATAAATTAAAAAAATTTTACAAAGCGAGTACAAGTTAAAACGCGACACAAAAAGTGGGTACGGATGCAAATGCCCCAATACTAGTATACTAAGTAATGAGAGCCATAATTATTATATAGACGATCAACGACATAATCTAATGGCCCAATTTCGGAAGATCAGGCTTTCCATATAGACAAATTGAATCAATGGTAACTGCATCAGTATCATCACAATCTAGAGGCCACATTCGATTGCTTAATCCAACTGAACGACCGGATATTATCCTATATTCAATTTTTGTCAGTGTTCTCCAATCTTCATAGCCGAGTAGTACTTCACCATCTGAAAACTTGTATATTGGTACGATACGATGAATTCCATTATTTGGTAGAACAAATAATTTTGTACAAGATTCTTTAACACCATAGTCTTTCATCACCCATAAATTAAAAATTCTCTCGTCCGTGTAATAAACACAAAGCTTTCCTCCCAACACTATTGCGCCCACATCAAAATCAACCTTGATTTTAATTAAAGGGAGCAAGCACATGGTCTGGTCTCCGTACATTTCATCTGAAATGCTCCATGTAGAGATGTCAAACGTTCATTACATGTATCAGTTATAGAGGAAGGACAATGCAATAAACACCGACAACGACAAGAATATGAATTGCTTTGGCCTTCTAACGGAGGAATCAAAGACAAAGGGGAATGCCTAAATTTTTAATAAGAAAAAGTTGGTAATGAATGATAAAATTCACCACTCTCACAGTCGCAAGAATATCTAGACACATCAACTTGCAATAGTATAACACCACACGAAATGAGAGTCTGAGAGACCCAAAGTCTATGAGAAGATTTTGTAACTGGAAAAGCTATATACCGCAAGGATTAAGAAATAGTAACGTACAAGAATCAAACTATCAAGATATAAGGGGAAAGCTTTTGTAAGGAGAAATTAACAGCAAGGGCAGCTGCTTTCAACTCATGGGTTGTTCTCATTCCAACAAATACATGAAGTTAATCGGTAGATTAGGATTACATGATAGTTCATTTAAACAAACAACTGCAGCACTGGGAAACTTCCCCAGTACACATGCAACCAGTGTGCGGTACAAGTACATCTTCTCTATTTTATCATCATCATCATACTCATCGTCAGGGCTAATGATCTCCACATTGAGCCCTGGCATCTTCTGCTCCAAGGGTCACTTGGCAGGACAACATACAAAGGGATCGTATCGATTTATACTTCCTCGCGCCCACCCAGGAGTGCCACATTACCAAAAGGGCTATTCATCATATCAAGTTTTTTCAGTTTCTTACACCCATTCAACCCATATAGCATCCCTCCATCAAAGACCAGAGAGTTTCAACAGCTTAAGGTCTTTGCATGACTGTACAATTGCCCCAAAACCTTCATCAAGTGGCTGCTTAGTCATTGCATCTGGCACTATCGAGTTCCCAGTATGCAATATGAAACGAACTAAATTGGGGCAATTTTTTGCCACAGTTATTAGTGCAGCATTAGTCATCTGCTCGCACACATACGACAATGATTTAAGCTTTGGGCAACCAGCTGATACAGCAACCAAGCCTTCTTCAGTAATACCCTGCATCCTCCCTGGGAAGACCCTTAATTCATGCAGCTCTTTACAAGTAGAAGCCACAGCGCCGAGCCCATGTCATTTCATGTAATTGTCTAGAAAGAAAGCAGATAAGGTATTCAAATTTGGGGGGCGGGGGTAGAATATTGAACCAATAGGCGCTCTAGCTTCGAGCAATGATGAATCAGTTCGCTGAGATTACTACTGTCGATCCGCGAACAGCTCAAATTCAAGGATATTAAATTCTGGCAGACTGGATATATAGCAGGCAGACAGCGAGGAGACACCACAATGAAGAACCCAGAGAAGCTCCTAATTGAAGTACATTTCTGAAGAGCATTCTTTAGTTTATTGTAAGTCTCTGAAACTGGACGAGTGACAAAGGTCTCAACCCCCAAGTCCACCAATTGAGGAGTTTGAACTAAAATCCTTTGAAGAACATCAAGATGCACGTGATAATTTAACCTCAGACTTGTTAGGTTCGGACATCTGGCCACCAGTCTCTCAAGAGCTCTACAGTTAAGTTGTCCTTTGAGGCAAGCAAAATTTAAGGAGACAAGGGTGGTGCAGTTTTCAGGGAAACAACTAAGTCACTGTCCTCTGTCATCATGAACTACATTTTCCTCTCTTAAGAACCTGCATTTGTGTGAACTAGAACCATTTGAAAGCAAAGGAAGATTCTTGCCAATATTGACAACAATGTATCAATTAATTGCACCTAATCATCTTTCATTATCTATTGTTCTAATGGGTGACAAATCTACTTAATTGCTTGCGAGTGGTGGAAAGCCTTTCCTCAGCTCCGCACATAGCCATGTTCGACAGCTCAACCAGAGTTGCTGGCGTTGTGAGAGAAGATAATTTTTTATATAGGTAGCTGAGAGAGAAAATAACTTCGGGCTTGCAGCCAAATAAGGTTCATTTCACATTTCCAATTAAAGATTAGAAAATTTGGGTTAAACTATAGCTTCTGAGCCTGATTATGTAGAATCAGAAACCATAGCAATATATTTTGACATCACATACAATAGCGAGAGTCAGTGGTGGAGCCACCTTATAGGAAGGGGTGTCAAATCGCGCGAAAAAATACACTGTGTAGCTAGGTAGAAAAATATACTATGTATTGACCCCCTTAATTTACTGATATTTTACTTTTATATATTTTGACACCCCTCGACGAAAATTCTGATGTAAACCTGCAATTGGAAGCAATACGATCGGTGGAGAAACCTTGACAGCTAACCAAAACCAAAGACTTGAAATTAGAAAAGGATCGAGAAAGAAGGCGGAAGCTCGCTCCTCCAAATGGACAGGGCAGGAGGCCAAGGTCTGAATCCAAAGGATCGAGAAAGAAGGCGAAAGTGAAAACATAAGAATCAGGCGATGTGAGCCTAGCGATCACCCTCTCGTGATCGATGGCAACCTTGCTTCTGCTGAATCTGTGTGATGTTGTACCACACCATAGAAACCGCATTTCGATCCCTGTGACACGTCGAGTAATGGAAAACGTGCTCTACCACTTCCTCCGGGCCATAAACAATATTCTACTTGATTGTGTAGAACCCTAATTATAGAATTCAGATACATGAGTTACTGATCATATATTTGTAGCTCAATGAAAAGATATTTATTACTACTAAACTCAACAGAACTAACCTCCGTTGCAGGCAAATGCCAATAAAATCCCCATTGATTATATCAATCCTCATCAAATATTAGTGAAGCGAGAATCACAAAACAAACGTTCCCACTTTTACTCGCCTAGTTTACGGAATTGCCATTTATTAATAAGGTGACGATTTCCATCTTTTTAAAGTGCAACATATTTTCATTTATTATAATATTGTTATACTATAATCAAATATACCAGTGTGATTTTACGAAAAATCCAAGGCCGATTGGCCTGGTAATTTTAACTATTGAAAGATTAAAATAACAATAAATATAATTAAGTGAGAAAATGTGTGTATAAAAATAAATATTTTATACTTATTGGTTTGATATAATTTTGAAGTGCGGATAAATTTTATAGACTGCCCTAGTAGAAATGCCCTATTAAGGATGTGCCGTTAACACTTAAGGGTAAGTTTTATCGAGTGGTGGTTTGACCCGTTATGCTGTATGAAGCTGAGTGTTGGTCAGTCAAGGATTCTCCATGTGCAGAAGATGAGAGTAGTAGATATGAGGATGTTGAGATGGATGTGTGGGTGTACCAGGCGAGATAGGATTAAGAATGAAACTATCCGGGACAGAGTGGGAGTAGCCTCCGTGGAGGAATGCGGGAGTCGCAGCTGAGATGGTTCGGACATGTTAGGAGAAGAAGCATTGATGCCCCCGTCAGAAGGTGTGAGAGGTTGGCCATGAAGAGTTTGAGAAGGGGTCGAGGTATGCCTGAGAAGTACCGGGGAGAAGTGATTAGGCAGGACATGACACTGCTTCAACTCACTGAGGACATGTCACTAGATAGGAGGGTGTGGAGGTCGAGGATTAAGGTAGAAGGTTAGTAGGTAGTTTATAGTGTTCACCGATAGGCTTAGTAGCATGCATTTCCCTTCATATTCTTAGATTTTATTACGGTATATGGTTTTGTTCTCCTCAGGTATTATATTCCCTGTTGCTATTATTGGATACTATTTATCCTGTATATGTCTTTTTTTTCTTTTTTTTTTCTTTTCTTCATGCCCTTCTTGAGCCGATGGTCTATTGGAAACAACATCTCTACCTGCATTAGGTAGGGGTAAGGTCTGCGTACAGACTACCCTCCCCAGGCCCCACATGTTGGGATCAAACTAAGTTTGTTGTTGTTGTTATATTTTTAATGCTGAGCAAAAATAGCCAGTACTCTATTAAAATTAATACGAAAAGAAATTTTTATCCTTTCTTCATGAGTGCTGTGTAAATATTAAGGACACGATGTCCTTAACATTTACACTGCACACATAAAGTTAAGGACATGGTATCCTAAAGTTAACTACAGAAGGTGTAAATACAAGACACTTTGTCCTTAATATTTACACAGCATTCATGAAGTTAAGGACATCATGTCCTTAATATTTACACAACACTCATATAGTTAAGGACACTATATCCTTAACATTTACACTGCACGCATGAAGTTAAGGACACCAAGTCCTTAACATTTACGCTGCACATATGAAGTTAAGGACATGATGTCCTAAAGTTTAACAATTGAAAGGTGCAAATACAGGACACTTTGCTCTTAATATTTATACATCATTCATGAAGTTAAGGTCACCATGTCCTTAATACTGCACACATGTCTAGCACAGGGGTATTTTCGTCGGAACGAATAAAAACTTATTAAGCAATGACTAAATAGTAAATACATTTTAAACAATGACTAAAGAGTAAAACCATCTTTAATTAATGACTAACTGTGCATTTCCCTTCGCCTACAGCCTTTGCAGACTATAAAATTGTGCAACTCAGGTTTATTTTATAACATCAGATAGTAGCTTACAACTAAACAAGCCATTGGGAATGAAACAACAACTTAACCGTTAAATAGACTTTGAACCATTAACCACTAGTTATATTTTGGATATGTTAACGAGATTCAAAATATAATATATACAAATATAGATAGATTTTGCCTATGAAGGAAATTCGGATGAATCCCAATGGATTTTGCCTACGAAGGGGATTCGGATGACCCCTTCCGCCCCTTATCACTTCTCAGTTCTCAATACCTCGAGTTAACTCTTCTTTTTTTTCTTTTTTCAAGTGACTATATAAGAAGATTCCTTTTACGTTTTTGGTATCGAAACTAGCACAGTGAGTGATCAAGAACTTTTCTTATTAATTTTTTTTTTTTTTAAAAAACATAGAAGAGGAACCCCACCTTAAGGATAATTTTATGCGCACCTCCATGCTTTAATCGTATGGGACTTGACTTAAGTTTGACATGCAGTCACCTAATCTAATTTTTTGACGACGACTTCACAAATAAATATATCAGCAACAAGACGTGCACTCTTCTTAATCGGCAAAGTTAATCATCTTCTCGCAGGTTAAATGTTGCTCTTTAATTAGTAAAGCTCCCTCGGTTGAGCTTTGAATTCATTTTTTTGAATTTAATTATTGGACTCTTCATCTTGCCTGCAGGTTAATCACACACATACACACACAAAAAATAAAAATCCTAAGCATCAAACTACACAAATCTATTTACCAACATTACATTAAAAAAGTGATGTTTATAGCCATTATGATCAAAGGTAAAGTGCAAAACAATTTAAAGGCTGATCTGAACTGCAGCTTTCTCTACTTCTGTTAACCAGAAGGTGAGAAGAAAGAAGCAGAGTAATACTCCACTTAATTACAGGTATCTGTTATACAGGGAGGACAATGCAACCAAAACTGCCAAGACTAGGCATTTGTTTGTCCTTCAACCCTCCACTACTGGAGGAATCAAAGACGAAGAAAACAGCTGAACACTATGGTCTGAAAAGTGACCCGGTTCACCACTCTCACAGTTGCAAGAATATCTAGCCACTATTTACTGGTAATAATACAACACCCCAAGAAATGAGCAAAATAACAAAGGTACGTGGAAGTTGGTGAATGAAAGAGGTGCTCTATCATTTGGCAAAAAATGGTCAGTTCTCATCTCTTAAACATCATTGCACATTAGTTTCCTCAACAAATTAACTACTTCACTTTCTACATATATATTCAAACTTTTATTACTAAAACAGAACAGCACTATAAAATCCATCATGCCACTGCAAAGACACTAGAAAAACGAAACTTTTGCTTAAGCAGAGTGTCCTAAATGGAGCATAATCCAGCACGCCTCCCCCATCTTCATTTTTGCCTTTTCATTTTGTTGAAAACAAATACTCCTTTGATGAAAATCTTATTCCCCAGCAAACTTTGGTCTATCAAATCAATAGAGTATAGACCGTTATGTTAAACCAAGCTGCCAAGTGATTACTTTGATGCCTAACAAGTTGTCAAGTGATTTAACCAACAACAGTAATCCTCCTTGTATTCAGATCAGGGTCATTAGGCGCAAACTTTACAGTCATAACCTGGTCATGTATGCCCTCTTTTTTGTAGATTTCTGCTGAGTATCAGATTCCAAATGCTTACTATCATATGTTGAATTACTCCTTTTTCCTAATAAAGATCATATACCAGGCAGAGGGCCAATTTCAACTTACTGCTAACAAACCAAAACTGATAACCAGTCGAGCTAGGTCATGCAGAGAGAACATTTTACTCTGCCAGATGCTGGCTTTCCTTGAACAACCAAAAGAATTGGCGAAAAAAATAACATTATTAACATCATAAAGCTTGGTAAACAAATTTATTAAGCATCAAGAATTATATAATATCCAAATGCCTAGTTCTTGCAACGCAGAATAACCTGATTGACATTAAAGGGCAGCGGTTGCATTAAACAGAGACCAATTCTTCCTTTAGAAATGCATGTACAAAAACATGGCCACATCAGGATAAACGTCTGTTAGACAATTCGGTACCCATCTTAAACATCTAATAGACTATCCAGTTCCTATCTTAGATAGGGACCAAATGTCAAATAAACTTTCATTTACCGAGATTAGCCTATCACCAAATTCATATAAGCCAATCTCAAAGCCTAAGGATAGAAGATGCCGCACTTGAGATAGCAACCTCTGAAGCAAAGTATCAGGGAAAATAAGCAAAAGCAAAAAACAATTGCAAGAGAAATAGAGATTAATAAAATTGGTTAAGGATAAGGTAATTCCCCAACTACATTAGACATGTAGATCCAAGTTGAAATACAAAAGGAATGCAACTATTTAACCACATTGCTACTACGAGGAGAGATGAGCTGAAAGACTTAGTATTGCTAAGACTCAATTAATCATTTTAATAGCTTTTTGGAAGCTCAAAAACTGAATTAAGCATCGCTATCATCAGGATTTATCACCTTTAGCGGGGTCATCAGAAATCTTAAGACCAGAGTGAAGGGTACGCCGTCGAGTCCTGGAGGGAATAATGTTGCCCAAATCGACCTCAGCCAGTAGATCATCGGAGAGGTCAGTATCACTGTCAACATCAGACTCGCTTCCAAAACCGTTCGAATCATCATCATCGTCGTCGGAGTCCTCCTCGATCAACTTTCCCTTACCCTTGTCATCCCTTAAAATCCCCTTACCTTTACGATCGATTTCGGCCTCTACGTTGGACTGCTCATCGTCCTCCTCCGCGTCATCATCATCGTCTTCCTCATCCTCCTCGCCTTCATAGTCATCTTCATCTTCTTCTTCGTCCTCCTCTTCAACTTTCTCGAGTTTGTTTGAATCAGTACTAGCGAGTTTTTGCTTCTTGTTTACATCATCATCGTGTTGCTGGGATTTGGCAATAGATTCATCTTCTGCAGCAGCAAGAATATCTTGGGGCTTTCTTTTCACTGGGAATGTGTGTTCTTCTTCGTCTTGTCCTGTTTCTGCCATTTTCCTTTTGGGTTTGGGAGGACACCCAAACTAGGGTTTTTGAGGAGAGTGTTCACGGCACCACTACTCGAGCCTTTGAGAGGAGTACTTGATAGTTGATTGATACTCGTGTCCGCTCAGCTTCATTCTGAAGAATTTTCTTTTTATAAAATTAAATATTCAATTTAATTGAAAAGAGTACTCCATTGTTTAACTTTAACCTCAAATTTGGATAATAAGTTAATGAATTAAATTTATAGAATTAGGCCACAAGCAATTGTTTCACTTCAATTTTTCACAGTAACAAAATAGATGAATGAATCAAACAATTGTAGACAAACAATGTAAAAGCAATAAAGAATAGATGAAAGAAATTCTTATTCATAATTTGTTAGGAATGCAAGCGATTCGAAATGCTTAGAACAAAATCAAAAGTTAATTCAGTATAATAACAATAATAGTATGTGATTTCTAATAAAATATAATTGTGAAGGAAAAGATGATATTGTTTGACCAAAAAGTACCAAATCTTTTGTTAAACTAATTAAACAAGAAGATAATGAGTAAATCCTAGTTAAACATAATAAATTCTAGATCTAACACGTTTTTGTACAAGTAACGTAGAGTTGCGTTTAAACCAATTTAATACAATGTGTATTAAATGATAGTGTTATGAGTGAGTGGAAGAACCACTATAAGCAATAACAATATTAAATGACAATAAATGTAAATAGAGAGAATGATCCACCTAAATATTGAATGAGGTGGGTGATTCTTCTCTCTAACAACGATGTAAGAGAAATAGATATGGGGATATAAGGGGTTTTCTAGGATCTGATGCGAGAAAAGGTGGGATAAACAGCAAATCGAATCCTTATGGAAAGGTAATTGTTACACCTCATGTTTCCGTATGTAAAAGTATGCCATAAGTAAATTGGTGAAAGCTTGAAAATGAGATATTACATCTCGCATTTTTTGTACGTTAAAGTTTCATCGTAAGTTAATCGACGTAAGTTCGAGAATGAGATTATTTTAAGATTATAATCATTTTATGCTATTTCTCACAAGTAATGAGTAAATTCGTGAAGGTGAGAAGGTAAGCAAATCGAAGAAAAAGAATTTCGTCGAAGTATGACATTTTGGGATAAAATACGGCCCGAACTAAAATACCTGGTATGTATAAACTAGTACCATACAAGGTACCTCATGGCCATGATAATAAGGTGTATAAGATGTATTAAAAATGAATAATATTTTAAGTAATTTGAAATAATTCTCAATTATGTGAATAATTGAATAATTAGTAATTTTAGCGGTGGTTTAACTAATTAATTAGACTATTTAGATAAACTTGATTAGCCAACTAACGTGGCAGCAAGTCAAATTGGAGATAGATGACTCTTCGGTTTGCATTCCATGTGGCAATGTCTAACTTTAAAAGATCACTCTAAGAGGTCGTTTGGTTTGAATACGGTTTATGCCGGGATAAGTAATACTGGTATAAGTTATGCTGGGATTAATTACGTTGCGATTATTTTTTATTCATTATTTGGTATGTTGTATTAAATAAAACAACTGTATAATTTGTAGGAAGAATGTATAAGTTATACCGGTGCTAATTACTCCACCCTCTATAAGATATAAGTTATCCCGGTATTAATTTTAATCCTAGGATAACGTATACCTGGTTTGTGTCACGACCCCAAATCTAAACTAGCCGTGATGGCGCCTATCATGGAACTAGGCCATCCAAATTAACACTCAACGTAAAGAATCTTTCATTTTTATCATTTCTAAACTGATAACCCGTAAATGTTTCATTTAAATTACCTTTTAAACAGACAAAGCTACACCATATGTTTAAAATACAACCCCAAAACCCCAGAGTCACTGGTCATGAGCATCTACAGAAAATATACAAGTCTGGAAAATAAACTCTATAATAGTAAGCAGGAGAGAGAGAGAGAGCAGGACTGCGAACGAGTGCAACTACCTCGCAAAATCTTCGAGAAGTCTCTGGAAAAGATAGACAACTCACTCTGCCCTAGCACCTGGATCTGCACACAAGGTGTATGGAGTAATGTGAGTACGCCAACTCAGTAGTAATGAAAATAAATCAGGTATGAGCAGTAAGAAACACATAAAATCAATTCATCAATTTACAATAAGCACAATCTTTCTTTCCAACGGTGTATATGTTAAATCATCATGCTTAAAAAACCGATTTCAGTGAAAATCCTTTGAAAAATGTAATTTCCAACAATTTCAATAAAATGTCCAAGAAGTTTAGTGTAAAATGATATGAATCATAAGTAGCCTCTCGAGAAAAACATGAATAATAAACCACCACTCGGGCATAACATCACTCAGAATCAGTCGCTCAGCATGCCTCACAATCACTCATAATTAGCCCCTCGGGCAACCTCACAACCACTCATGCCTCCCAATCACTCGTCACTCGGCACTCGACACTCGCACTCAGTAGGTACCTGCGCTCACTGGGAGTGTACAGACTCCGGAGGGGCTCCTATAACCCAAGCGCTATATCGCTGCGGCGTGCAACCCGACCCAATATCGATGCGGCGTGCATCCCGATCCAACATATCTCGTTACGGCGTGCACCCCGATCCATATATATAATATTGTTTCGGCGTACAACCCGGTCCATATATACTCCTCACAATATAGGCTCTCGGCCTCACTCGGTCAGAAACCTCTCAAAACCCACTCGGGCTATCAGTAAAACGGGGTTCTCGACCCAAAAATATCATTTTATGCATCAAAGTAGTGTAAAGCATAATATGACTGAGTATTAAATCATAAGTCACCACAGTGAGGAATAGCAGTAAAAAGCCCCCTAGGGGTCTAAACACATGACACGAGGCCCAAATACGACATTTCGCCCAAAACATAGTAATGATCTTTAAACATGAAATATCATATGATTTATAATCAAATACGCAACTTAATAGTTGCTACGGGACGGACCAAGTCACAATCTCCATCAGTGTACGCCACACACTTGTCATCTAGTATGTGCGCCACTCCAAAATAGTGATACAGTGTGAAGTACGGGGTTTCATACCCTCAGGACGAGATTTACAGACATTACTTATCTCAAATCGGCCCGAATACTAATCCGTGATGCTCTTGCCCCTCGAATCGGCCTCCGATTTCTCCAAATCTAGCCAAAATCAAATTTATACCATCAATATATGTTAAGGAACAAAGCTCATTCGAAATTTATCAAAATTAAGCACAATTCCCGAAATTGGCCAAACCCGACCCCCGGGCTCACATCTTGAAATTCGATAAAAATCATAAAACTAGAATCCTTATCCTCCTACGGACGTACATACCAAGAATATCAAAATCGGACCTCAAATGCCCTTTCAAATCTCCAAAAGAATTCCCAAATTTTTCTTCCATTTCCCCCAATTTCCACTGTAATTTCTCAAATTAAATGATGAAATTCAAGACTAAATCATGGGATTAAACCAAATATGAGTGAAGAATACTTACCCCAATTACTCCACTGAAAATCTCCTCAAATTTCACTTTCTCCCGAGCTCTCTAATGATTTTTGTGATAATGGACTTAAACCCTCATTTTTGAATGAAACCTTTCTGCCCAGGCCCTTTCTTCATCACGAACGCGGCCTTCTCCCCGCGTTCGCGAAGCACAAACTAATCCTAGGCCCAAATTCCTCCTTCGCGAACGCCGCTCATCCTAACCCTACGCGAACGCGTAGGCTTAACGCCCTGAAGTTCCCTCACCCACGACTCTACGCGAACGCACTGCCAGGTCGCGAACGCGTGGCCTAACCTCATAATCCTTCGCGAACGCGGGGCGTACATCGCGAACACGAAGAACAACCAACTGCACTCCCTTAACGTTCCTTCGCGAACGCGAGGGACCTCTCGCGAAGAAGGATTTCTCTGCAACCAAAAACCAGAAATCTGCCTACTCCAAAATCCAAAAATTGATCTGTTAACCACCCAAAACTCACCCTAGGCACCCCCCCCCCCCCACT